>JBBPBX010032514.1:0-33844 GCA_038048925.1 Garcialebias charrua
AAGCAGCACAGAGTCACCAGTGTCTGTGGATAAGATGTCATTAAAAACCTTCAGTTGGGCAGTTTCAGTCAGAGTCAGAGTCACTCAGAGTACCTTTATTGACATTGCACAAGTTTGCACCAGTACAGCGTGAATATGTACGCACAGTCATCCTGAAGGGGACTACGTGTGTGAAGCTGCTGCTTTTCTTATCACCGCGGCCTCTATCATCCCTATCGGGATGAAGGTTACAGGTGTTAAAACAAAAAAAGGGGAGAACCATGAGGGTAATCAGTGGTATTACAAAAAAAGATATATCACATTTATAATAATAATAATAATGCATTTTATTTGGTAGCGCCTTTCAAAACACTCAAGGACACTTCACAGCATTAAAAACACAATAAAAACAGTATAAAATAACTATATACCGGTAAAAAGAAAAATTTAGTCTTTCAGGACACCATGAGACATCAAAAAACTCTACCAACAAGCAACAGTTAAGACAAATCACATTTGCATTTGCGATCGAAGCAGTGAGTTGAGTCCATGAGCTCTATTCAGATTAGCCACAGTTCTGATGATGGTAACAGCCAGCCTTATCTGTCTGAGAGCCCACAGAAAGTTCTCCGGGAGGGAAGGAGGGGTTGCGACTGTAGTTTCAGTCTTCAATTGCTCAGACCCAGGAGAAATTTGTAGTCAGCCTGCAAGGCTGCTTGGGAAGTTTGATTAGATATAGCATGAATTATCTTCAGGTCAGGCTCACAGTGTACTTTCCTATAGCCTTGAGTCCAGATGGTCATCCAAATCCAATACGCTCCAAATTATGGGAAGCTTTCACCGACCCGAGCTATGAGTCCTCCTCCCCCAGATGTGACACTCCTGGCCGCATACGAGTCCCAAACCTTACCGGTGGTCTGCGGTCCTCAGTGGCCGCCTCCACTTTGTGGTTCAACTCATAAACACTAGGATGACTGAATTTTCAAGATCCTGAGGACAAACCCCCTCCTTCTCCTGAGAATTATTGGACCATTAACTGCCTTTTGTTATAAATATATTTGCACTCAACTCAGACACCCCCACCACACCAAACTGCACAGACTGCATTCCAATGTTTCCACCAGGTAAGTAAGACTCTGCTTGCACTTCCCCCCTTAGTCAGAAGAGAGGCCCTGACCTGAATTCACACATAACAGACCCTGAATTTATCTCACAGTTGAGCATTTTGGGACATCCACTGAACGGAAAGCTTTGTCTGCTCCAGAACAATTTTATGCATAAAATTGTCTTATTCTACTGTGCTGATTATCCTGTAACCCTGATGGTCTGTCAAATAAATTATTTTGCTTACAAGTACTGTCTCTCTCCTTGTCCTTGGCACATGTATATACGATGCATGCCGGCACATGCAGGTGGCCCATTGCTGTGTTCAACAACATGCTTGACCTATTGTTGTCCGTCACCTGACGAACCGACATGGTCACATGACATGAGGTCAACTGACAAAACGACATAGGTCACACGACATGAAGTCAACTGACGGACCGACACTGGTCACACGACATGAGGTCAACTGATGGACCGACATAGGTCACACGTCATGAGGTCAACTAACGTACCGACACAGGTCACATGACCTGAGGTCAAGTGACGGACCAACATAGGTCACACGACATGAAGTCAACAGACGGACCGACACAGGTCACACGACATGAGGTCAACTGACGTACCGACACAGGTCACATGACCTGAGGTCAACTGACGGACCGACACAGGTCACATGACCTGAGGTCAACTGACGGACCGACATAGGTCACATGACCCGAGGTCAACTGACAGACCGACATAGGTCACATGACCTGAGGTCAACTGACGGACCGACACAGGTCACATGACCTAAGGTCAACTGACGGACCGACATAGGTCACACGACATGAAGTCAACTGATAGACCGACACAGGTCACATGACCTGAGGTCAACTGACGGACCGACACAGGTCACATGACCCGAGGTCATCTGACGGACCGACATAGGTCACATGACCCGAGGTCAACTGACGGACCGACACAGGTCACATGACCTGAGGTCAACTGACGGACCGACACAGGTCACATGACCCGAGGTCATCTGATGGACCGACATAGGTCACATGACCCGAGGTCAACTGACGGACCGACACAGGTCACATGACCTGAGGTCAACTGACGGACCGACATAGGTCATACGACATGAAGTCAACTGATGGACCGACACAGGTCACATGACCTGAGGTCAACTGACGGACCGACACAGGTCACATGACCCGAGGTCAACTGACGGACTGACATAGGTCACATAATCTGAGGTCAACTGACGGACCGACACAGGTCACATGACCCAAGGTCATCTGATGGACCGACATAGGTCACATGACCCGAGGTCAACTGACACACCGGTATAATGGACCAGATTGCACATTTATCGCCGTGTTCTACAACATGCTTGACCTGGCAGCGATAAATGCTTATGTGTTATACAAGGCCTGCACTGGATCCAAGGATATTGGACTGAGGGGTAGGGGGTGGGGGTGTAGGTGTACAATTAATGGGTCTTTAGTAGGGTCATTAGCATTTGAATCGACATTATATAGCCCACTGAAAGGGACCGGGGGATTTAGAAGCAAAGTTCACTTGCGCAAAAAAGCGCAGCCTTAGTCAAAGTAGTGTAAAGCAGCTGATTCATGGAGGTCACAGCCCAGATGACATTCTCGTTTTGCGAAGGGAGCTTCGACAGGGTGTTGATCGCTGCAGAAGTCTTCCTAATTTTCCAATATAAGAGAACTCCACACAAGCCAAAAAGCAGAGCACCTGCCAATGGTGGGCAACGTTAATCAAAAAGTTAGTTCCACAATTTCTAAAACGCTTATTAATTTTTTTAGGTCCACAATTTCAAAAGCACAAATGCCTTATGAAAATTAGGGGAAGCTAATCTAATCCGCTATTTATATTCAACAATTTGTAGCCGGCAACATTATGCAATATTTGCACCACACTGCCAACTACAGGTGTATAAACTGTTATACACCTTATCCTACCTCTAAACGACAATTTGCTCGGGGTGTCAGGGTCCAAAATTTTAAAAGTTGTTTAATGTGTGGATTGCTATTTCGGCTGCTCCTTTGTCTTTTTCTTTTGTTTTTTGGAGATTTTTCATTAAAGAAGAATCAATAAAGTAATTTTAAATCTGTTTATTGGAAAACTGAAGCGATGCATTCTGGGTACATGATGATGAAACCAGGCTGTTGTCAGCATAGATATATACACTAGATAAGCTGAGGAGGAGTCAGCGGCGTCGTCAAGCGGCGGCCATCTTGCCACAGACAGCAACATTAGCTGCAGCTGTGGAAACCGTATGGAGGTGAGGGATTTATACAAACAAAAATACGCTTAACTCGCTGTAATCAAAAAAGCGTTCAATACAGGATCAACTGGACTTTATTTGTTGCAGAAAACGTTTCGACTTCTGTCCAGAAGTCTTTTTCAATTCTGAATGGAAGCTGTGAGAACGAGAAGTTTTATACAGGCTTACAAGTCACGCACCAACATATGAAATTGGAAACTGAAATAACACCACAAATTAACTAACATGCCCATTCTATTTAAATTGACAAAACGACACATCCCAGCTTAACAAAGGGGGGTTTGTAACACATACATGTAAATTGAAAGATCACACCTTAAACAGTAGGAGGTTCCCTTGAGGTCTCTGTTAGAAGACACAAAACTGTATGTAAATTGACAAACAACACCTCCCAAACAACAACAGAGGCTACTCAGAGAACTTTGTTAGTCTAATTTCTCGTTCTCACAGCTTCCATTCAGAATTGAAAAAGACTTCTGGACAGAAGTCGAAACGTTTTCTGCAACAAATAAAGTCCAGTTGATCCTGTATTGAACGCTTTTTTGATTTCATCATGTCCTGGACGACTGAGAATCTTCACCAGCAACTCGCTGTAATATTGACGGATTTACAAACGGTTTATGTTTTTTAAAACGTTATTAACGTGGCTATGATTTCTTTGGTAATCAGACAGCAGTTTCGTCTTTTTTAAAAGGTTTTATTCGTGTTTTGGGTGTCACACTCATCGAGAATCTAGAATTTAAATTCTGTTTTTATTACACCAATAACTATTTTAAAACAAACTAATCTTTTGTCTAAATGACTGTCTTGATCATGACTGTATTTATTAGCAGACTATTAACAAGAGCCTTTGATTAAGGGCTAGCTAGTATTCCAAATATTTCCCCAGCATTCTTAGATCACTAGGAGCTCTTTGTTTTTAACTGAACTAAAGCTGCACATGATTTCCAAGCGGTTTGGTATGTTCAACACTAATTACTGCTTTGTGTTTTACAGAAATACTCTTTGACAAGATGCCTGACTTTTGTGCAGCCTATGGATGCTCCAATAGACGTAACATCAAAACAAGAAACCTTGGGATCACATTTCACCTGTAAGACTCTGTGACAGTATTATTACTTTAATTAGAATAATCATAGTTATATTTTGGATCAGTGCACATTACACGTCACGCTACACACAAAAAATGTGAGATAATATTATTGACATAATATTATACATAATATATATTTACATAATAATGACATAATATATATTTACAGCACTTTGGTTGACCTTGTTGTTGTTTTAAGTGCTCTATAAATAAAATGGTATGGTATGGTATAAGGCTTGTAAAAGTATCTTTATATAAATTATGATTATGATTCAGTGTTTCTTTTTGATACCATTTTTAATAGCTGTTTTATTGTACCAAAAGTAAATGCAAGCACACCAAAAGTATGATATATGTGTATACTTGTCATTACTATAATTCAAAGGTAAAGAAAGGAAGTGTGGAAAATAATGACCAGCTTCTTCATGTTTTTAAGGTTTCCCAAAACCAGAGAGAGGAGGCGGCAGTGGGAAGTTGCCCTGAGAAGAGAGGGTTTTGTTGCCCTGGACAGGACACTGCTCTTCGATGGTCTTGTGGAAAACACACTTGTGTACATTTCAGGTAGAGGTTGACTTATACTATATTTGACCTATTACCTGTAGTGCTAACATTCAGCATATAATATTCAAAAACTGAAATGATGGTCAAATAATGAGATGATAGTCCTAAAAAGGAAATGTAACCTTAATTTTACTTACTATGTTTATTATTAATATTGTTCATTTGTCTAACTCTATTTCAAGGTTTTGTTGTGTGACGGGCATTGAGAAAGTTGTCCTGTGATGTCTGCCGTGCCAGCCTGGTGACAGACGCTGCAACTGCCAGTGAAGACAAGAGCTACCACCTGCTGACTCTGAGAAACAAAGGGGGGCTGATGATTCCTTCTGAAGGCACAGTGAGGGTAGTTAGGGCAGCAGAGTGGGTCATTCGTCAGGCATCTGCAGATTGCATACGATCACAGCCCATCAAACAACTAGAGGTCCTCTACATTGTGCGGAAGAGGATCGGTACAGAGGATGTGTTTTTGCTTGGGAAGCACAACAGTGACACACAATATGGCATTGACAGTCACCACCATATGCTGCTCTCATTAGTTGTCTCATTGTTTTTCAAGCTAAGGCTACATCACTTGGCAAAAATCAATAATTTGCGTTTACAGAGTGGCAACATGAGACAGAAGCTCACCAAGGCAGTCCTTTTTAAAGGGCATTAGCTCCAAAAACACAAAGATTTTAACACTGGACTCTGTGTCATCAAACGGGTTATTCACTAAACTCTCGGTCATGTGCTCATTCAATAATAATAATAATAATAATAATTAATTCAATTTATAACGCACTTTTCATTACTGAAAATCTCAAAGTGCTACACATATATTGAATGCTACACACATTCATAAACCGGTGGCGGCAGACTACCATGCAAGGTGCTTTCCAGTCCTACCGGGAGCAACTCAGGGTTAAGTGTCTTGCCCAAGGACACAACGACACATGGTGCGGGTCCCGGGAGTCGAACCGCCAACTTTCCGATCGGGAGACGACTGCCCTTACCACTACGCCACGGCCGCCCGCCCGCCTGTTTGCACTGCTCATATTTGCACTAATGTTTGTATTACATCACTGCCTATAGTCATAATACTGTTTACATTCTCGGTTTACATACTACTGTTTACATTCAATGTTTACATTTATTAATACTATTTACATTTATTACTACTGCTTACATTTATTACTACTGTTTACATTTACACTACTTTTGTATCTACACCACTGCTGATACACATACAGTATTCTTTGACCAGCCTTATTTAAGGATGCCCAATGTGCCTTACTGCATATGCCACTTTTGCCTCTATAACAACATGAACTACTACCTCATACATATACTGTGTACATTAACTCATATGCTGCTTTGCCACTTTGCAAATGTCAATGCTAGAACCTTTAGTTTATTTTATAGTTATACTGTACTTTTATACTTTTTTACTTTTTATACTAGTATGCAAAAACTCAGGACAGTATTATGTTCATTAAATGTTTAGTGTTTTAGTTTTAGAGTTGGTGTAAATTTTCATACTCATTTACCACTATGCAAAAACTCAGGACAGTGTTACAGTTTTACTATTTTATGCTTATGTTTATTATTATATGTTTCAGTGTTTTAATGTTTAAATAGTTACTGTTGCACCGAGGGACTGAGAGTCTTGTCACACTATCAGATGTTTATTTCTGTTTGTTTGTTTGTTTATTTATATCTCCCGATTATTAAATCTTTTCATGTATCTAAAAAAAATAAACTACACATATTGACCAAGGTTTGTGTAATAATGTATTTAATATTACATAATATTTGCATGTGTAGGGAAAAAATTGGCATAAATTATTTTCATACCACTAATAATAATGCTATTTATGATGAAATAGTATTAAATATTTATTAGCATTGTAACATATGTCAGTTAATTTCGCTGGAAATAAACATGTATTTATAAATAGATGTAAATATAATCTTATTGTGTATATTGCTAGTGCAATACAGTGTCTATATAACATGCTGGTGAAGATTCTCAGTCGTCCAGGACATGATGAAATCAAAAAAGGCGTTCAATACAGGATCAACTGGACTTTATTTGTTGCAGAAAACGTTTCGACTTCTGTCCAGAAGTCTTTTTCAATTCTGAATGGAAGCTGTGAGAACGAGAAGTTTTATACAGGCTTACAAGTCACGCACCAACATGTGAAATTGGAAACTGAAAAAACACCACAAATTAACTAACATGCCCATTCTATTTAAATTGACAAAACGACCCATCCCAGCTTAACAAAAGGGGTTTGTAACACATACATGTAAATTGAAAGATCACACCAGGAGGTTCCCTTGAGGTCTCTGTTAGAAGACACAAAACTGTATGTAAATTGACAAACAACACCTCCCAAATAACAACAGAGGCTACTCAGAGAACTTTGTTAGTCTAATTTACAGACAAGGCATCCCTGCTCCCATCCGGTGTAAAACGTTTCGGAATCAAATCCAAAACTGAGTTATAAGTCTTAGACAGTTGAAATCTCAGACCTCCTCCTCTGTTAAGAGAAGGTTTCTCTCTCTTAACATACACAGCTTCCTTTACCCCCCTCTCAAACCATCTGTGTTCTCTGTCCAAAATTTGAACATTCTGGTCCTCAAAGGAGTGTCCCTTGTCCGTGAGGTGGAGGTGAACGGCAGAGTTTTGTCCAGAGGAGGTTGCTCTCCTATGTTGAGACATTCTTTTGTGGATAGGTTGTTTCGTTTCTCCGATGTAACGGTCTGAGCAGACTTCGCTGCACTGGACTGCATAAACCACCCCACTCTGTTTGTGTGTGGGGGTTTTGTCCTTCGGATGCACCAGCCTCTGTCTGAGAGTCCGGCTGGGTTTGAAGTGTACTGGGATGTTGTGTTTGTTGAAAATCCTTCTGAAATTCTCTGAGACTCCAGCAACATAAGGAATGACAATGTTTTTCCGTCTGTTAGACTTTTTCTGTTCATTATTGTGTTTAACAGATTTCCTTGCTGACTTGACAAACGCCCAGTTGGGATATCCACATGATTGCAGAGATTTTTTGATGTGTTTCTGTTCCTTTTCCTTCCCTTCTGTCCTTGTGGGGATGTGTTCTGCTCGATGCTGTAAAGTTCTGATGACAGAGAGTTTGTGCTCCAGTGGATGGTGAGAGTCGAACAGGAGATATTGGTCTGTGTGGGTTGGTTTTCTGTAAACTTCAATGTTGAGACTGTCATCTCCCTCCATATGCACCAAACAGTCCAAAAAAGGCAGCTTATTGTCGTTAGCATCCTCTCTGGTGAACTTGATGTTGTTATCAACAGAGTTAATGTGTCTGGTGAACGCTTCCACCTCCCTGGCTTGGATTTTGACACAGGTATCATCCACGTATCTGAACCAATGGCTTGGAGTTGTCCCCTCATAGGAGTTAAGGGCTCTCTGTTCCACTTCCTCCATGTAGAGGTTTGCAACAATGGGTGACACTGGAGATCCCATGGCACAGCCGTGCTTCTGTCTGTAAAAACTGTCATTGAACTTGAAATAAGTGGTGGAGAGGCAGAGATCCAGCAGGGTGCAGATGTGGTCTGGGGTTAAGTTGGTCCTTTTGTCCAAATCCTTGTCCTGTAGAAGTCTTTTTTTGACAGTTTCTACTGCTTCAGAATGCATGCATACCCATTTCTGAAGCAGTAGAAACTGTCAAAAAAAGACTTCTACAGGACAAGGATTTGGACAAAAGGACCAACTTAACCCCAGACCACATCTGCACCCTGCTGGATCTCTGCCTCTCCACCACTTATTTCAAGTTCAATGACAGTTTTTACAGACAGAAGCACGGCTGTGCCATGGGATCTCCAGTGTCACCCATTGTTGCAAACCTCTACATGGAGGAAGTGGAACAGAGAGCCCTAAACTCCTATGAGGGGACAACTCCAAGCCATTGGTTCAGATACGTGGATGATACCTGTGTCAAAATCCAAGCCAGGGAGGTGGAAGCGTTCACCAGACACATTAACTCTGTTGATAACAACATCAAGTTCACCAGAGAGGATGCTAACGACAATAAGCTGCCTTTTTTGGACTGTTTGGTGCATATGGAGGGAGATGACAGTCTCAACATTGAAGTTTACAGAAAACCAACCCACACAGACCAATATCTCCTGTTCGACTCTCACCATCCACTGGAGCACAAACTCTCTGTCATCAGAACTTTACAGCATCGAGCAGAACACATCCCCACAAGGACAGAAGGGAAGGAAAAGGAACAGAAACACATCAAAAAATCTCTGCAATCATGTGGATATCCCAACTGGGCGTTTGTCAAGTCAGCAAGGAAATCTGTTAAACACAATAATGAACAGAAAAAGTCTAACAGACGGAAAAACATTGTCATTCCTTATGTTGCTGGAGTCTCAGAGAATTTCAGAAGGATTTTCAACAAACACAACATCCCAGTACACTTCAAACCCAGCCGGACTCTCAGACAGAGGCTGGTGCATCCGAAGGACAAAACCCCCACACACAAACAGAGTGGGGTGGTTTATGCAGTCCAGTGCAGCGAAGTCTGCTCAGACCGTTACATCGGAGAAACGAAACAACCTATCCACAAAAGAATGTCTCAACATAGGAGAGCAACCTCCTCTGGACAAAACTCTGCCGTTCACCTCCACCTCACGGACAAGGGACACTCCTTTGAGGACCAGAATGTTCAAATTTTGGACAGAGAACACAGATGGTTTGAGAGGGGGGTAAAGGAAGCTGTGTATGTTAAGAGAGAGAAACCTTCTCTTAACAGAGGAGGAGGTCTGAGATTTCAACTGTCTAAGACTTATAACTCAGTTTTGGATTTGATTCCGAAACGTTTTACACCGGATGGGAGCAGGGATGCCTTGTCTGTAAATTAGACTAACAAAGTTCTCTGAGTAGCCTCTGTTGTTATTTGGGAGGTGTTGTTTGTCAATTTACATACAGTTTTGTGTCTTCTAACAGAGACCTCAAGGGAACCTCCTGGTGTGATCTTTCAATTTACATGTATGTGTTACAAACCCCTTTTGTTAAGCTGGGATGGGTCGTTTTGTCAATTTAAATAGAATGGGCATGTTAGTTAATTTGTGGTGTTTTTTCAGTTTCCAATTTCACATGTTGGTGCGTGACTTGTAAGCCTGTATAAAACTTCTCGTTCTCACAGCTTCCATTCAGAATTGAAAAAGACTTCTGGACAGAAGTCGAAACGTTTTCTGCAACAAATAAAGTCCAGTTGATCCTGTATTGAACGCCTTTTTTGATGTCTATATAACGTTATTTTCATGTGAACGTCCATCTTAAAGGGATTGTGACATGATTTTTTTACTATTCATAAAATTGCTCAAAATATATATATTTTATCATTTAAATATGTTTGTTTTTGCAAACAAAATGATAAATCACTTTAATTTTGCTTTAAAAGTGATTTTGAACTTCAAGCCGTGTTTAATCATGGGAAATCCCATTACACACGAACGCACCATCTGTGATGTCACACCGGGCAGAGCTCTGGGCTTGTCACAGTGCGCAGGTATGAGCAGCTCGACATGAAGGAAGTCTGATACAGCATCAGACCTAAATTAGATCCTGTTGTTTCTTGTTCCATCACCCAAACAATTTTCTGCTTCCCAAAATGAAGACAAATAGCTCAAATCTTCACATAGATTGCTAAATTCGTCCAGTTTTAAATTGTCCGCTATTAAAGACACCACAGCCCTCTGCCCAGTGTGACATCACATATGGTGCGTTCGAGTGTAATCGGATTTCCCATGATTAAACACGGCTTGAAGTTCAAAATCACTTTTAAAGCAAAATTAAAGTGATTTATCATTTTGTTTGCAAAAACAAACATATTTAAATGATAAAATATATATATTTTGAGTAATTTTATGAATAGTAAAAAAATCATGTCACAATCCCTTTAAGTATACCATATTATAACAACATCTCTCACATTTATAACAAACCAAACCGTTTTAAAACCGGTTGAAAATTAAGCAAGTTATGGTTATTTTAATAGTAAATGCCCCATTCACATTCATGTTAAGAGTGGGCGTTCTGTCTGTGGCAAGATGGCCGCCGTCTGACGATGTCGGTCTCCATTGGCCAACAGCGGGGATGTCTTATCTAGTGTATATTATATCTATGGTTGTCAGGTTGGAGGGACGTGGCTGCTCCTCCTCCACCATATATTTCAGACCTGCACTTGCAAACATTGCAGGCTCCACCTTCATTTTCTTAAAGAGCAACTCCACACCCTGTGGATCGGTAATGCCGGTTACCCACTGCACAACTCGAAACGCGCCTGCCGTCCCCTTTTGGCCGCTGGTCACGGTCCCACTGAACCACTGAACACCGTCTGATGACGTACACTAGGGGGTAGCAGAGGGAGGGGTCTCTGGCTTGTTTTCCGGGTTCAGTTGTTGTTTTAACTGCACCTCCGACGGTCTTCGATGAGATTAAAACTTTTTTTTATGTTTGGGGTGATCTACACTGGAGAGGACAGCAGCCTGTCAGCAGCAACTGTAAAAATGCCACGTTTCTTACCGGAGTTTGGTTCCAATTCCTGGAGGCTCGATCCGGTGAGTTTAAAAAGTCCGAAAAAAGTCCCGTTGTGGTTGTGTAATCAGATAGCGAGGCTCTCCCGACTGTTTGCCGGATGCGTCGAGCCGCCAGAGATCAACATTTGGGACGTCGGCGGCTCGACGGCGACGCGCGCGTGCGTGTGCAGGCTGCCCCCGCGCCGCTTCGATCACTTGAATCGCGCCGCTTCCTTGTTCGCCGTGACTCCACGCGTCTCCTCCATAGACTTTGAATGTAAACCGGCCGCTTCGGCCGCTCGACAAAGGGGGCAGTGGGTAACAGGCATAACTCCTCCTTCCAAAATCTCCCTGAAAATGGGCGTGTCGAGAGACAAGGAGGGGTGGAGGTAGAGTTGTGCTTTTGTTCACGCCTCCACCTGCAACAACCTAAAACAAATTAAACCTCTAGCCAACAACATACACCAAGCAACAACAAAGAATAAACATGTAGATGTATTTATCTATTCCACCCATTCCATCCAAAACCAAAGGCCTAAAAAAATGAAAATGAAAAGAAAAATAAAACCGCTTGTCAGGAGTGAAATGCAGCACTTCCATATAAGGTATGCACTTCTCATCTCTGCAGGGGATTGGCTCTGCTTGAACCACCTGTGTGACATCACACATGAGCAGACATGTCACACATGAGCGTTTGCACAAATAAGAAAATTAAGGTGTAATCCACCAGTTCAACCCATAGAACTACCGTAAACACATTTTTAGACCAAATATTGCCAAATATTGCCAATTTACACAGATATGCACAATTATGTGAGAATAAACACAGCCATAGTGCTAGATAACATTTTAAACACATTCTAGGGAGTTTATCAGCTAAAAAAAGTTAATTTTGGGTTTAGTCGCACTAACCCAAAATTAACTTTTTTTAGCTGATAAACTCCCTAGAATGTGTTTAAAATGTTATCTAGCACTATGGCTGTGTTTATTCTCACATAATTGTGCATATCTGTGTAAATTGGCAATATTTGGTCTAAAAATGTGTTTACGGTAGTTCTATGGGTTGAACTGGTGGATTACACCTTAATTTTCTTATTTGTGCAAACGCTCATGTGTGACATGTCTGCTCATGTGTGATGTCACACAGGTGGTTCAAGCAGAGCCAATCCCCTGCAGAGATGAGAAGTGCATACCTTATATGGAAATGCTGCATTTCACTCCTGACAAGCGGTTTTATTTTTCTTTTCATTTTCATTTTTTAGGCCTTTGGTTTTGGATGGAATGGGTGGAATAGATAAATACATCTACATGTTTATTCTTTGTTGTTGCTTGGTGTATGTTGTTGGCTAGAGGTTTAATTTGTTTTAGGTTGTTGCAGGTGGAGGCGTGAACAAAAGCACAACTCTACCTCCACCCTTCCTTGTCTCTCGACACGCCCATTTTCAGGGAGATTTTGGAAGGAGGAGTTACCGTCTCAACCTGGGTTTAGTCTCACTTTAAAATTACTTGGCTGAAGAGTTTTTTTTGTGAGATTTGGTGCAATTTTCAGAGGCATTTCTTTCTATAAATATTTTGAGCCCTGATTGAAAATGTTTGTGCACATTAAACTTGCAGAACTCAGTTTGTGTTTTGATTATTGGAATGTTGCTCCTGCTGACTTGACATGATGTAATTAATAAAGTTTTTTTGTGAGATTTGGTGCAATTTTCAGAGGCATTTCTTTCTATAAATATTTTGAGCCCTGATTGAAAATGTTTGTGCACATTAAACTTGCAGAACTCAGTTTGTGTTGTGATTATTGGAATGTTGCTCCTGCTGACTTGACATGATGTAATTAATAAACAATAGTATTAAATGTACTTCATTAAAGCTTGTTTTACATTTTTCATAATTGTTTTGTAATTTATTTTTGCACAATTAACACTTATTTTGTCATCTGTTATGATTATAACTAGAAACAGTTTCATTTAAATTAACATTTTAATCAGTGAATTACCATTTTACAGTAGTCAGGCTACAAGAACAATTAAATCTGTTATCCAGGTACTTGGTGGCTAAAAAATACACAAATAGAGCAAAATTATATAATGTGCATTGTGCAGAAATGAAGACTTCATCCCAGTCTAAGGAAAGCTGGAGCAGATACTGCTGGCATGGAGGCAAGGTGGAGAATTCTCATGCACATAATAATAATAATGAATTCAATTTATAATGCACTTTTCATCAATAAAAATCTCAAAGTGCTTTATAATAAGTGTTACTTTTTTTTACATGTGTAACATTATAAAACACTGTTGACATGGCTATATTGATCATTGTATTGCATAGACATTTTTTTCCATTTCTTCTAACAAATGTGTTTACAGTCTTGTTTCACTGTAATGATAAAAGCATCTGCCACGTCTAAAAATGCTTTAATAAAACACAGTCAGTGAAATAATCAATAATCAGTTAAGTAATAAGTTTGTTACTGCTCAATAATTACTGAAAGACGCCGGACAAAGTAAGAAAAGTTGATTTTTGTGTTCTGTTGCGTCAGTCTCTGCTCAAACTGACTGGCAGCAACGAGCTGCTGCTTGTAACTACAGCTGCGGGAACCACGTGACCGCCTGTCGGCGAGTACAAAGCGTGTCGCAAACTCTGTCTTCACCAGCATAGTGCAATAGACCGTAGAACCGGGGACCGTAGACAGCCAATTAGCTTCAAGGAAGCTGATCCCCGCTGATTGGCTGTCTACGGAGTCCCCGGTTCTACGGTCGATTGCACCAGCGTAGACTCAACCTGAAGCTCCCGGGAGGGGGCGGGACAGGACTGTCATGGCTGCCCCCGTGAGCTTTTGGAAAAAGAGGTGGATAGAGCTCCAGCGTTTAAACTTCTTCTTTCTTTTTTAAAAGGAGCTCCTATTTTAAAGTAAAATAAATCAATACATACAAAATTTTAGTCTCTGGATTACAAACGCTAACTGTTTTTGCTGGGATAGGAGTTGTAACCATTGTCTTCCTGGTATGTAAGCAGACACAAAGCATTGTGGGATCAGAACCATGACTCAAATCAACTGGCAGGAAGGCTATATCCTCTCATTACTTCTGGTTGTATACGAGGGGCGCTGTTGGATAAATCATCCATGTTGTGAAACATTTACAGCTAAACCCTCAGTTGTTCAAGAAAATGAAGTCTTTCAAACATATTGCTATTAGCAGTGCTGAATTTTAATCTTAGAAAGCATAAATCCGCTCATGAATTATGAAAATTAGTCAAGCCGCTGTTACGCTGACAAAAACGTTAGGTCCGCTGTAAGCGGATTAGTGCATTAGCGCTACCCAGCGGTCATATGCCCACCTTTGGCACCTGCTATCATAAATCAATTTATAAATAAATCTTCTACATCTTCGACAAACAGAACAGTCAGGCATAACATCTTCCACTCTCCCCAGGAATCCATGATATATCCGGTTGGATACATCTCTGATGGGCAAGCAGGTTCCCCCGGACTTAATCGCTTTGTAGAAAAAATCATCAATAGGGTTGATAGCCCACAAAACCAGATCTTTCTTCAATTTGCGTTCGAGCGAGCACTGAAAAACTGCAGACAAAGACAAAGTAGCCAAGCAGGGAGGGGAAAATTGTGGAGGAGAAACACGAGCTGCTGCTGCTCCGATCAGTGCGTAGGAGGGAAAAAAAGTGCTGTGGAGAGGTTTGAATCCAGATTGGAATGACTCAAGGACAGCATGATCCTCTAGGAAGCACTTCAACTGGGACTCAATTATTTTTTTCAGAAGTTTAGAAACAAATGGGAGTTTGGAGACAGTCCTAAAGTTGGATACGACTGAGGGGTCAAGGTTTGGTTTTTTCAGGAGAGGTTGAACAACAGCATGTTTTAATGCTTTTGGCACCACGCCAGTGGATAAACTGCTATTTACAAATAGCAAGAATGGAGGGACCTAAAGTAAGAAAAACTTCCTTTAGTAGCAAAGGGGGACCACATCAAAGGAGGAACCAGATGGTTTCAAGTTGCACATGACCTGCTCTAGAGAAGACAGAGAGATTGGTTCAAAATGGTCAAATACAGCAACAAATTGAGGTGGGATGGATGGATCATGAGTTTGAGGAGAAATGAGAGCCCGGGTGGTCGCAATTGTTTCTAAAAAGAAATGTTGGAAGTTCTCGCACAGCTCAGTCGAAGCTTCCAGAAGTGATGGTTCAGTGAGGTGGAGAACAGAGTTTACGGTGGAGAACAGAACTCGTGGATTGTGAGAGCTTGAGACAATGATATCAGAAAAGTATTAGGATTTAGCAGTTTTTACTGCTTTCTGATAACGACGCCAACTCTCTTTTAGTATTTGAAAAGAGACCGGCAACCGGTTTTTCCTCCATTTGCGCTCCGTCCTCCTGCACTGCTGCCTAACGGCCTTGGTGACGTCATTCAGCCAAGGTCTTAGCTGAGTTTTTCCTTAATAAATTAAAATAATGGTCAAATCTGCTGGATTTAAATAGTTTCGCTTTGACGAGACTTCCAAACGTGCGCGCGCAGCGAAAACCTTCATCTTTTTTAAATTTGACAAGATAAACACCTTAAAAATATGTTTGTTTGCTGAAAATTATAGGAAAGATGTGTCTGAGCTGAACTTTTCTTAATAAATGCACTTTGACGGTTAAAACATGGCAAAATGAAGCAGACGAAATAAAGCGGCTTTAAAATTACTACACGCTCACCCGCCCATAATGACAGAAACACCTATTTATTCATTTATTTTTATTAAAACCCGTTGAATTCTTCATCCTCTGTGCCGCTGGTAAAGAGTTCTGACAACTCCTGAGGTAACAGGTAGTTCAGACCTCCAGAGAGCAGGAGGCCGTGCTGCAACAGAGTGAGTCAGAGCAGTTGAGTCTGCTGTCGGACACATGAGCTGGGAACGCTCGGTGGACCCCAGCGGCCGAAAGTGGTACTGCTCCATTTTTTCCCGTCAGAATGAATGGAAACGGTCATATCTCAGCCAAAATTTGGTCTAAAAATATGGGGAAATTTGTTATTGAGGGTTGGATTGATTCAGACGGAGCACTATTGAAGGCCTAGGTGTGAAATGCATGGCCCGCCACTGAGAGAAACACTGGGGGCTGAATGATCATTTCAGAGTTGTACAGTAAACCAACACAGGAGACCAGAACATCTCATGTGGACCAAACCAGCACTGCAGGCCCTAATTTTCATTCGACCTTTATTTAGGCAGGTTAATCCCATTGAGCCTCGAGGACTCATTTACAAGAGAGACCTGGCTACAAACAAAGAACGATGACAACAGCAACAGTAGATTTTCCTTGGACAATCAACAATAGACAATCATAAGAGAGGCACACAGATTTTTTCTAATGATCCTCAGTGCCAGAGGCTCATGTCCAGACCCAGCAGAATCTGGACTCTGACCCATTTCTGAAGTTTACAAATGTTCATTTCAGCAGAAACCTTCAACTCTGATCCTGCTTGAACCTGCAGAGTCCTGGTCCCTGGAGATCCAGTCTGGAGAGCCAGCCCAGGAACCTTTAGGTCTGGTTATAAAAGCTGTGTGAGGTTATGAAGGAGCCGAGAGGATCTGTCATCAGCCGTGAGTATGAGAAGCTCTTTGATTCTTGACAGTTTCTGAGGGAAACATGTAGATGTTTGCTTTAAAATGAACTGCTGATGTTTTTGTTGTTGGGTCTCCTCTGATCTTTCTACAGCTGGATCCATAGAAACCTTTAAAACTTCTTTACTTCACATGTATTTGAACTTCAAACTGTCCCTAAACTGGTCTGTGTTTTAAATCAAGTTGATTCACTTCTGATTTGAAATTACTGTAGTTTCAGTGACATTTATCATGATGCACCTTTTGTTTGCAGGAACGAAAGCTCTAAATATTAATTTAAAACATGAAAACTGTAAATAAATAAAATAAAATAAAAACATGAAAGTTCTAAATATTAAATTAAAACATGAAAGCTCTAAATATTAATTTAAAACATGAAAACTGTAAATAAATAAAATAAAATAAAAACATGAAAGTTCTAAATATTAAATTAATTCATGAAAGCTCTGATTATTAAATTAAAATGAAAACTGTAAATATTAAATTAAAACATGAAAACTGTAAATATTAATTTGAAACATGAAAACTGTAAATATTAATTTGAAACATGAAAACTGTAAATATTAAACTAAAACATGAAAACTGTAAATATTAAACTAAAACATGAAAACTGTAAATATTAATTTGAAACATGAAAACTTTTAAATATTAATTTGAAACATGAAAACTGTAAATATTAATTTAAGACATGAAAACTGTAAATATTAATGTGAAACATGAATTAAATGTTGGAAGAGAATCACTTGAATCAGATCCAGTCAAACTGTGCAAACAGTTTCAAACAGGATGGATATGAATCTAAAGTTCATCCAGACTTTTAGCTGTGGTCGTTTCTCTGAGGGGTAAAAGGTTTGGAGATCCAATCTGACAAACGCTGAACCTGATGGTGTTTGCTCTCAGGAGCTCCAGTTACAGTCAGACAGGAAGAGTGCTGCTGTTGCACAGCTGGACGCCCCTTCCTGCTTTAAGCTGTGAAACTGATGGTTGGTTCCAGCAGGAGCCAGGAGGCCTCGGAACCTCAGGAAGGAGGAGAGGACGACAGGTGTCTTCTGAAACAAGAGTCCAAACACCTGAGTTGGGCTGCGCTGAAATAAAACCAGAATGTTTTCCTTGTTGCACTAATGGAAACCCCTCAAATGTTTTTATGTTCTCCACATGTGATCCAGCTGAACACTGATTGAGCACGTGGAACATGTGAAGTTCATGTAGACAGGGTGTCCAGATGGTTCATCATGGAGCTCCTTTTAAAATGGCCTGGTCAAAGTGATCTACCTGCTTTAAGACACCGTTTACACAGAACAACCTCTGGAAATATTAATGTTTTGTTTTTTCAGTCTTTATTGGGGGTAATAAAAAAATTAGCAGGTTTACAGGAAACTGCTGTAGTTTCCATGTCAGTCGGGTTGCCAGATAAAAAATGATGAATTATAGAACTCTGGCTTTAAAATTGTAGTACTTTGAGCTAAACTGTCAGATGTGCTAAGTAAAGATATTCTAAGATGATGTGTGTGTTGTGTATGTTCAACATGTGCACAGAAAAGGAGGGGGTAAATAAGACATTTTAAATTGATCTGGCAACCCTCATCGCCCATGCAGCATCTACATTAGTCCAAACTGGTGAATACACTAACGTCTCACTGGAGCCTGGGTTTTAATGGATTTGCTCCTACATCCGATCGCGCTTTAGGGCCACATAAGAAAAAAACAAAATAAAAGCCATAAAATTTGAGAATAAAGTTGAATAAAGTCGAGTAAATCCTTAATATTATGAGAATAAAGTCGCACAAGACTTTTTGCAGCTTTCATGTTTTATCTTTTCCACAAGTCAAATCCACAACACGACCTGTCAATCAATCGAGTAGGCGTGTCAGCAAATGACCAATCCAAAGCTAAATGATTGAGAAGTCAAGAGTTGCATGGTGAGTGCTGTGGACAGCCTCCAGTGTGAGTCACTATGTTTGTGGGGCCGAGATGGTGCAGAGGCAGGGCAGCCGGCTCAGGACCGGAAGGTCCCGGGTTCGATCCCCGGTCACTGCATACCTCGTTGTGTCCCTGGGCAAGACACTTAACCCTGAGTTGCTCCCGGTAGGACTGGCTTGCGCCTTGCATGGCAGACCACCGCTACCGGTGTATGAATGTGTGTATGAATGGGTGGATGGCTGGTACTGTGAAGCGCTTTGGGGCTCCTCATAGGGGGCTGGAAAGCGCTATATAAGTAAGCTCCATTTACCATTTACCATATGAAGTGGTCCACCATCACTTTTGGGCCAAAGTTTGTGAAATATGTCTCCATCCATATTATGTCACAACTAAATCCATCAATGCAGCCATTTATTGCAATGTCATACGGCTTCAGTTGATCAGAGTCAGTCAGTCAGAGTTTCTTTATTGTCATTCACACCACATGTGGTACATGGGGTGGAACAAGATTATGTACACAGGGTCCCAGTTACATCCAACAATAAAATGTAAAAGGAAAACCAGTAACAAGATCTAAGATATGAACTAAGAAAAACATCAACTGAAAATACACTAAGCACTAACAGCATAAAAACATAATGTTGAACAGCAGCACGAACATGAGTCGGTGTGAGCAGATGAGCACGAATGAACACAGCAACATGAAACGGATTTATTCTGGTAAAAAATATTATGAGTTTCTACTAATAATATCATGATATTATTCTCGCAATTTCATTGCTTTGATTTTTCATTTCTTAGAATAGCCCTAAAGCTCCATCATATGAAAAAGTGTGAGCAGCTCAAAAACACTCTGCTCTCTGCTATGTATTATAACTGTTGTTATAATTAATATAACAACAGTTATAATTAATATAATAACAGTTATAATAAATATATCAACAGTTATAATAAATATAACTAGAGTTATAATAATAATAACAACAGTTATAATAATAATAACAACTGTTATAATAATAATAATAACAACAACAGTTACGGTATAACAAATATAATTGTTGTTATATTTATTATAAGTGGTGTTATATTATTATAACTGTTGTTACATTTATTAGAATAGTTATAATAAATATAACACCAATTATATTTAATATAACTGTTGTTATTATTATAACTGTTGTTATTATTATTATTATTATTGTTATACCTGTAGTTAGATTAATTATAACTGTTTTTATATTAATATAACACTTATAATTAGAGATAGGGTGAGAAGCTCAGTCATCCGGGAGGGACTCGGAGTAGAGCCGCTGCTTCTCCACATCGAGAGGAGCCAGTTGAGGTGGCTCGGGCATCTGGTTAGGATGCCTCCTGGACGCCTCCCTGGTGAGGTGTTCCGGGCATGTCCCACCGGGAGGAGACCCAGAGGAAGACCCAGGACACGCTGGAGGGACTATGTTTCTCGGCTGGCCTGGGAACCTTGGGATTCCCCCGGAGGAGCTGCTCCAAGTGGCTGGGGAGAGGGAAGTCTGGGCCTCCCTACTTAGACTGCTACCCCCGCGACCCAACCCCGGATAAGAGGAAGACAATGGATGGATGGACTTATAATTATTACAACTGTTCTTAGTGTTATTATAACTGTTGGCATTATTATTATACCTGTAGTTATATTAACTATGACTGTTGTTATAAAAATGCAACAACAGGTATAATTATTATCGAAATAATTATACTTATTATCAAAAGCTATTCTCCCAGCACGTCTCTGCCGCTTCATCACCCCATCCACCCCAAGTCAGTTCACTGATGCCTTTAAGAGCACTGACTTTTGCTCTGCTGTCAGCCTGGACCCATCTCTACATCCTGAGGACTTCATCACCTCCTTCCATCACACCTGCACAACGATCTTGGACTCCATCGCTCCTCTCAAACAGGCATCTTCAAAAAACAGACCATCACCATGGCTCAACGAAACGACGCGGGCTCTTCGACAACGTTGCAGAAAAGCAGAGCGAAAATGGAGGCGCGACCGGCTTCATGTGTCCCAGGGAATACTGAGAGACTGTCTCTGTGATTATCAAAATGCTGTGAAGCAGGCCAAGTCACAGTACCTCTCCAATTTAATCTCCACCAGCTCCAACCGGCCGAAGACGCTATTCAACACACTCCAGTCTGTTATCAATCCATCTGTCAATGTTCTGAAAACTGCCACTCAGTCTACCTGTGACGACTTTCAGAGCTATTTTGTCAACAAAATAGACTCTATCAGGCAGAACATTGTCAGTCCATCAAACACTGTCCAGTCATGTGCGTCTGCAATAACCACCGCTGACGAGTTCGACCTGGTTTCACTGCCTCACCTCATCAAAGTGGTTCAGCAGATGAAACCAACAAACTGTTCTCTGGACATCATTCCATCAAAAATGTTCAAACAGTCCTTTGATGTAATTGGTCCTTGTGTTTTGTCATTTATTAACAGCTGTCTATCTTCAGGTTTTGTGCCATCTGCTTTCAAACACGCTGTGGTCAGGCCTCTTCTCAAAAAACCAGGCCTAGATCCTACAGCTCTCTCTAATTTCAGGCCAGTTTCCCATCTGTCATTTCTATCAAAGGTCCTAGAAAAGATTGTTTTTATTCAACTTCAATCTTTTCTAGAACTCAACAACCTGTTTGAAAAATTTCAGTCAGGTTTTCGAGCTCGTCACAGCACTGAATCTGCACTGCTCAAAGTACAGAATGACATTCTTCTGTCTCTGGATGCAAAAAACCCTGCTCTGCTGGTGATGTTAGACCTCTCAGCAGCTTTTGACACCGTCGACCATCAGGTACTAATCAACCGCTTGTCTCAGCAGGTTGGCCTCCAGGGAGCTGTGCTTGAGTGGTTCAAATCTTACCTGTCTGGGAGAACTTTTTCTGTCATGATAGGCGATCTGTCCTCCTCTTCATCAACCCCTCTGACCTCTGGCGTACCACAGGGATCTATTCTAGGGCCAGTCCTCTTCTCTCTTTACATGCTGCCATTAGGATCAATCATTGCACGTCATAACCTGTCTTTTCACATGTATGCAGACGATTTACAAATCTATCTGCCAGTCACTCCCAACCCCTCACTCAGTTCAAACACTCTTGTCAACTGCTTAAATGACATTAAGCACTGGCTCTCTCAAAACTTCCTCCACCTAAACACAGATAAAACTGAATGCATTTTATTTGGTGCACCTGATGACACCAGCAACATCCTTCCCAGTCCCAGTGTTGGTTTTCCCCTCCCCCACTTCAACCCGGTGGTCAGAAATCTTGGAGTGCAGCTTGACTCCAACTTAAAGCTTGATAAACAGATCAGTTCTGTTGTCAAGACCAGCTTCTTTCAGCTCCGTCTGCTCTCTAAAGTAAAGTCACTCCTCAGCCGTGGTGATCTGGAGAAGGCCATCCATGCCTTTGTGACCTCCAGACTTGATTATTGTAATGCTTTGTATGTTGGTATTAATCAATCCTCCATCTCCCGTTTACAGCTTGTACAGAACTCTGCCGCGCGCTTTTTGACCAACACACGAAAATATGAACACATCACTCCTGTCCTGTCCTCTCTACACTGGCTCCCGGTTCAGTTCAGGATACAGTTCAAGCTGCTCCTGTTTGTTTTCAAAGCTCTGAATGGACTTGCACCTCTGTACATCTCAGAACTTTTGAAAGTCCATCAGCCCGGCAGAGCTTTACGATCTGCCAGTCAACACCTGCTGGAGGTGCCTCGCTCAAGGTACAAACAATGGGGAGACCGGTCCTTTTCTGTTGCCGGCCCAAAAGCCTGGAACAGTCTCCCCCTTGAGCTGCGTGCCACCTCTGATCTGACTCTGTTCAAAACCAGACTGAAGACCCACTTGTTCAAAAAAGCTTTCAGTGTGTAACTTTTATTACTTTTGGTATTTTAGTATGTAGCATTTTTATTTCCATTGCCTTCTTTTATTGCTGTTGTTTCTTATTCTATTTTCATTGATTTATTGTTCCAGTTTATTCATCTTTTTATCCTGTTAAGCACCTTGGTCAATGCAAGGCATTGTAGGAAGGTGCTATACAAATAAAGTTTATTATTATTATTATTATTATTATTATTATTATTATTATTATTATTATTATTATAACTGTTGTATTTATTTTTATAATTTGTTATTATTATTATAACTGTTGTTATATTATTATAACTGTTGTTGTTGTTATTATTATTGTAACTGTAGTTATATTAATTATAACTGTTGTTGTAATAATATAACAACTGTTATATTTATTATACCTGTTGTTAATATTATTATAACTGTTGTTATTATTATTATAACTGTTGTTANGAGGCAGTGAGACGAGATCAAACTGGTCAAAAACAGCAGTGGTTATTGTAGAGGTACATGACAGGATGGTGTTGGATGAACTGACAATGTTCTGCCTGATAGAGTCTATTTTGTTGACAAAATAGCTCTGAAAGTCATCACAGGTAGACTGTGTGGCAGTTTTCAGAACATCGACAGATGGATTGATGACAGACTGGAGTGTGCTGAAAAGCGTCCTCGGCCGGTTGGAGCTGGTGGAGATTAAGTTGGAGAGGTACTGTGACTTGGCCTGTTTCACAGCGTTATCATACTCACAGAGACAGTCTCTCAGTATTCCCTGAGATACATGAAGCCGGTCACGCTTCCATTTTCGCTCTGCTTGTCTGCAACGTTGTCGAAGAGCTCGCGTCGTTTCGTTGAGCCATGGTGATGGTCTGTTTTTTGAAGATGCCTGTTTGAGAGGAGCGATGGAGTCCAAGATCGTTGTGCAGGTGTGATGGAAGGAGGTGATGAAGTCCTCAGGATGTAGAGATGGGTCCAGACTGACAGCAGAGCAGAATTCAGTGCTCTTAAAGGCATCAGTAAACTCATTTGGAGTTAATGGGTTGATGGAGCGGCAGAAACGTGCTGGGAGAATAGCCTTTGGTGCAGGAGTGGTGAAAAATTCAAATAATATGGGAAAATGGTCTGAGATACAGGTGTCCAGGATCTCCACAGCAGGTATTTGTAGGCCGTGGCTTAGCTCCGGGTCAGTACCCCTCCCTTTCTCTTTAAAATCTATTTTAACCATCCAAAATCATGTGTTTGAATCGCTAAAAGCAGCTACGCTGAGAACCTAATCTACGAGCTAAGCTAACAGACTGACCTCGGGGAAAAACTTCTGTCTTGTCGAAGCTCCAAAATTCACAAATGAAACTCGTGCCTTCATCTAAAAAGTTGTTTTTCTTTGCAAAAAGAAGCTGAGAATTTGTTTACTGATTTTTTATTAAAAGTTTTGTGTGAAAAATGAATAAGACCTCAAAACATTCCGAGCATCCGCCATTTTGAGAACCGAAAAACAACTACAAAATCACAAGGGGCCTCCCTCCCATTTTTCTTAAAGACACGCTGCTTGCTCCCTCACTATCATGAATCCTTCGGTTTAAACAGTCTTATACTGCCATCCAGTGGTCAAAAAGGTACCACACAGAAATTAACCTGCATTTCTTCTCAAATTTGACAATAATTACTAATGTCGAATTTCCAACAATATTATCGTTTATCACAATATTTTCTGATACAATTAATCTCCCAGAAAATGTTATCGTGACAGGCCTTTGTGTTGTCATCATTGTATGATCCCATACAAATGCTAAATTATTTCTCTGCATTTAACCTATCACATCTGAGATACACCTTGGCACCCAGGGAGCAAATTAGAGATTGTGTGTCTTGCTCATGGGCACCAAGGCATGTGGGAATGGCTGGGAGTTGAGCCGCGGCTTTCTGGTCCCAGGTCGGCTGCCCTGCCTCTACCCCATCTCGGCCCCTATAAAAAATGTATTATTCGTTGATGCATTTGTGTTTTTTGCTTCTGAAGACTTGGGGTAAATGGTTTTTAAGTCCCATGGATTTTAGTTCTCTGTTCACCAGAGATAATGATAAGATTTTTTCTTCTTCCTGCTACCTTTCATTTTTTAAATATTTTGTACATTATCATTTATGGGATTGTTTTGTATTGTGTTTTTTGTAAAAGAAAGGAACACATTTTATAAATAAATAAATAAGCAGAGATGCACCAGTTGTACTTTTCTTGGCTGATTCATGCCACCATGCATCTCTGTTGATAAAATAGTCTTAGAATGTATTTCTAATAAACATATGAGACACACAAATAATAGTTTTGTTCGTAAAAATACAAAAGTCTGTCAGAAATTTAAATCATGTTATGTTTAGAGTTATGAAACAAACAATATGTTTGTAGAGTAAGAAAGGTTTATTTATTGCAGTGTTTCTATTGCTTTTAGTAAGACCAAATCAAACTGAAGTTTGTAATCACAGCATGATGCCAGCTCACAGTGAGGTATAAGGGGTCTGTTCTGTCAGTGTAACACACACACACACCATTAAAGTAGTTTGTTATATGATCACACACTGTCCCAGGTTTCATTCTCTCATCTGCTCGCTCAAAGTGTTCACCCATCAGTTGTTTGACCCTTGATGCTTGGTTGTTCATTGCTAATTGGTATCCAGGGAACACAGAGTTAGAGCACTATCTGTACAGCTCCATTACCCATTCTGCCTCATCATGACTGGACCAGAAATGACAAAGTGAAGTCTAAAACATAAAAAAAAAAAAAATCAGCTGACCACATGCAAAGGACAGCGTGTCTCCACGTTGCCTCTTCTCGCTGTGTCGTTTGTAGAACCAGTTAGCCAAACACATGACTGCTCTGGGACTCATCGAAGCAGCAGCACTTGAAATAAATTATTAACTACTTTATAGATTATTCTTTCCCTTTGACTGTAACAATTTATTTTATACAGTATGCAATGTCATTGTTCAATATACCTATAAATCATAAAGCTTGCTTCTTTTTTTGCCTTGTTACAGTAATCATCTGTAAACAGCTGAGTCTGATCTGAAAACATAAACAAGGAGTTAGAGAGGCCACAGCTAAATGCTAAGATAACATGCACTGTAATTCCTAGGTCAAGAGAATAAGTTGATAAATCTCCAATAAAAAGGAGGATAAGGGTAGTGAATTATTAAAAAATGTAGGTGTCATTTAGGGTCCACATTGAAAAAAGAAGAAGAATGAAATGTGAATGGACCACATTATGGTGAATATTGTATACTGGGTGCTGAAAGAGAGACACGAAGAAATGATGAAGCCATTTTTTTAGAGTTGTTGCATTTATTTACAATGTGTTGCTAGAAATACAAAGTACCAGTCCCTCACTTATACATATTAAAAACTTATTGACTACAGTTCACCGGGCCATTCCAGTCCTTTGTAAAACTCTCCCTTGCTGGTCCGTCCATCTGTCTGTTCAGTCATTCATCCATGTTTTTGTTTGTTCCAAATTCGGGTTGTGGGGCCAGCAGCTTGAGCAGAGAGGCCCAGACACCTTTTCCACAGCTCCAGCTCTTTTGGGAGAAGTCCAAGGCGTTCCTGGGCCAGCTGAGAAAAATAATCTCTCCAGCATGTTCTGGGTTTTCCTCAGGGTTTCCACCCTGTCATACAACCTCCCTAGGACGCCGTCCAGGGGGCATCCTTACCAGATGCTCAAACTACCTCAACTGGCTCCTTTTTCCTGTGTCAGTGTGACCCTCCTTCTGTTTGAAACAAGAAGACATCAGAACATCAGAAATCAACAAATATAATAAATACAGCTCCTGAAGCAGTGTCTGAAGCATCAACCTCCAAGATGAACTGCTTTGTAGGATCTGGATGACAAAGGATAAAGGTAGAGGAGAAGATCTGTTTATGCTTACTGAAAGCAGCGTCTGCTTCTGGGTTCTACTTAAACGTTAGAAGTTGTAGAGGCAACTCGTAAGTTGGGGAGCCCCCTGAAAAAGTTATATTGCACAATCATATGCCAGGGCTTAATTTGTAAAACAACTGATGCCGGAACACAAATAGCAGGCGGTCCGGCAGTGGGAGGGGGAGGGGGGGTAGTGTCCGTGGGTCCTCCCCCAGAAAATTTGGAATAAAAGAGATGCCATTTCCTGCATTTTGGTGTATTTTAACAGGTTGTTAAACATCTGTAAACATTTGATTAAATTTATTAAAAACAGGTCCTTCTTGTTAATGACGAGGCCCAATGAGCAGTGAAATATAGCTGTCAAGCACCCCCCCCCCACACACACACACACAAACTTTAATGTCCGACCCAAACTCTTCACAGCTGAATTCTGCGCGTTGTTCTGCTCCAGTATCTATCACCACTGTCAGGTGCATCAAGTCTCTGTTGTCCGACTAAGAACAATCATTCATCCATTTATTTTAGATAATAAATTGGACTGTCTTTTTTACATTTTGATCGCTGCTATTTTGACTAATTTTGAAACTTGCAATGTGAATAATACACATCAAACATTTCACTTGTAATACAAATCCACCACAAAGTTCAGGATTGCCACAAAAGAGTTCTGATGGTTTGCATTTTTTTCTCACAAGTAACAGGTGGAACAGCAATGGGCTTCAGTCTCTGGTTGACTGTCTCTGAATGGAAAGCTGGAGTAGAAGGAAGGATTGGAGATAATATTATATCTATTGTCAAAATCATACCTCCGAGTTCCTCCGTATAAGACTGGTTAATCTTCTGCTGTGACAGAATCTGTTGGTGGGCATTTTCAAGTTCTTAAATGTGTTTAATCAGTGACATGACAAAGTGTTGAGATTGTTCACTTTCAGTCACTTTCTGGGTGGTATTGTCTGACTGGAGCATTTCTGTCACAAGAATGGAATACCCACATCGAAGGGACTGAAGGGACTTTTGATCGCTGTTATTTTGACTAGTTTTGAAACTCGCAATGTGAATAATACACATCAAACATTTCACTTGTATTTTTTTTACTGTAAGCTTTTTTACTTATTACCTTTGAAATGTATGCAGGAGTTCTGACACATTGGCAGTTGTGCGCACTCTGCAGAGCTGGAGACGCTCCTGTGCGTAAAACGTGCACTATCTTCTGATCGCACAGCTGAGCGAGGTGAAGCTGACACTCCACCCATGTCGAAAATTCCAGTAAATACAATGAGTGGTTAGTGCTACATTTGTGCTGGGTTTTGCCGTTAAAATGTTCATTTGTGCCGCTTTGGATTCCGAGACACAGCTGAAGGTGGATGAAGACGCTTCATCCCCACGGGACATGCGGCCAGTGTCTCTGCTGACAGCAGCGTGTGAGTGAGCTTTTGCGCCTGCTACAGCAGTAATCACTCTATAGACATGGGCAACATCTCCTCTCGTTGTATTTGTAATAAATAATAAAAATAAAAATGTGTGATGATTTTGGACTTTTATGGGCGGAGATGCTGACTTTTCCGAGAGAACAGTTCCCGGAACGCACAGGGTGAAAATGAGGGAGCTCCCGGATCTTGTTCCGGCAGGATCTGGCTCAAATTAAGCACCGCATACAGCCATTGAGGGGGCAATGACAAGGCTCTTCACTTGCGGAATACTGGAAACAGATCATGACAAATCAAGGAAATCTTCAACAGGTCTGTGTTACCAGGGGGTTCGGTTTTCTTAAGACAAGTCGTGGAAGCAGGGGAATGTAAACATTACCTAGACAAGAGGTGCTCCATCTTTCAATTCTTTCTTCAACCCAATTTATAACAGGGTTATGTTGCTTAAGCCAGGGAAAGACTAGGACCATTTGTGAAGTGGGGGGGATCAAAAACATAAAAACTCACCTCATGGTGGTTTCCAGAGATGATGAAGTGCAGCTTCAGAGTTTTGAACTGAATGCAGGCAAAGTTCTGACCTGTAATTTTGGCCACAGTAAGAGGAGGTTGGATGAATTGTGTGTTAATCGACAGTCTATCAACTAGGTCCTGGCTAATTAAATTCTGTTTTCCTCCGGATTCCACGAGTGCTGAAACATGTAATTTATTCTGGCTAGAAACAATCAAAGTGAACAGCAACAGTCTAGTGGCAGGAGAGAGATTAGAACTTCCCACCAGTTTCTCCTGCTTTACTCATGAGATAACTAATTTCCCTGAAGAGGACAACAAGCAATAAAGTGTCCCATCTTACTAAAATATAAGCAGGACTTATTTTCAATCCATCTTTGTCTTTCCACTGGAGTGAGGCTAGTACATCCCACCTGCACTGGCTCTTTCTCTGGTTCCGAAAAAGGTGCATGAGTTGGCATCTGACATAATTTGAGAGGGAGGTGGCTCTGGTAGTTGTAGTTCGATACAGGTGTATGTGTGTGTGTGTGTGTGTCAGCCTCTGGTTTAGCCCAGAACAGAAACGACTATGGAATTTGTAGTCCTTCTCTCTCTTTCTTCTTTGAACCAATTAAAAACATGGATGGCGAGATTAATTTATTCATCGAGACTCTGAGGCTCATCTTGCTGTGAAGCTAGTTGGTCTTTTATAAAGTTGGATGAGGAGTGCATAAAGGTGCCTCTGAGTACTGTTTCTTCCCATCCCATACATGCAGCGGCGATGTGGAATTCCAGGGCATGCTGCGACACAGTTCATCTACCCTGTCCCAGGGTGAGAAGGTATTTTACTGCTTCCACCTGCTGGAGAGGATGTTCAAACACAATTCATCAAAGAATGTGGAAAAACTCAAGGAATCAATGGGATTTATAGACCTATAAGCATGTGCCCAATGGAGAGTGTCACCTTTTAGCTGACTGATTATATAGGTGATCTTAGCAACATCAGAATAGTATGATTGTGGCACTGATTTGAATGCTAATTGCCAATGTAATACAAATCCACCACAAAGTTCAGGATTGCCACAAAATATTTCTGATGGTTTGCATTTTTTTCTCACAAGTAACAGGTGGAACAGGAATGGACATCAGTCTATGGTTGACTGTCTCTGAATGGAGAGCTGGAGTAGAAGGAAGGATTGGAGATAATATTTTTTTAATTGTCAAAATCATACCTCTGAGTTCCTCCATATAAGACTGGTTAATCGTCTGTTGTGACAGAATCTGTTGGTGGGTATTTTCAACTTCTTAAATGTGTTTAATCAGTGTCATGAAAAAGTGTTGAGATTGTTCACCTTCAGTCACTTTCTGTTGGGTATTGTTTGAGTGGAGCATTTCTGTCACAAGAATGGAATACCCACACAAAAAGGACTGAATATGGACAACTCAACAACAGGAAGGCAATTTCAGTGATTTTATTTACTGTGAATATAATCACAGGTAAAGTCAGGAACCCTGGGGGGCAAGGAAAAAGGTCTGTGGGCAACTGTGGCTGAGTGGTCAGAGCAGTCGTCCTCCAATGCAAGACTTGGAGGTTCGAATCCTCCAGCAGTCACATGTCGAAGTGTCCCTGGGCAAAACACTGAACTCCTCATTGCCTCCGATGTGCATTCCATTAATGTGTGAATGTGATCTTTACCACTTGCTTTGCTGAGGTTGGACACTTCCCCTCCCACTCTGCTTTGCTCTGCTGCTATGTCTGTCTGTGAAATTGCTTCTGAGCTTCTCTTGCATATCTTCTGAACCATAATTGTGGACTTATTTGGTCAGTTGTTCCCTAAACACAATTTGATAACATTTCTACAAAAAGAAGACAGGCTTTAGGTGAGTGGATTTGCCCTGTTGGCACGCACACAGCTGGATATCTCATCGACTTGAAGACTTGATGAAGTGTCTATCTCTGCTGCCTTCTGTGGATTTTAAGGACACATATTTAATTGGATTTACGGTATCTGGTTCCTGCTTTTTGGATATGGCTGGTTGCTAGTTTTATCTACAATCAAGGAAGTCGTTGGCAGCAAATTGGGACCCGATCACGCTGCTTGCCTTTGTGATGGCTTGGTTCATGCCTGTGTACCGAGACTCAATTGCCTTGGGCAGAATGGATCAGAACTCGGGGATTTTTTACTCAGGCATGTTCTATCAGTGTGGCCACATACTGTAATTTGGACACTTCTGAACCATTTTTGGACCAACACAGACTCAAGGTAGATGTCATTATGTTCTGCCTGTACCCAAAACAACTGTGTGTTATCTAAATCTGGCGCCCCCAGCTGGCCTTGAAGGCCACCTTATCTGAATACGCCTGGAAGACATGTAATCTGATGCTCAACCCCGCCCATCGGGGAATTCCACCATCAAGAGTGAACCAGCTGAATAAACATTCTGTCCTAATTTCAGGACTCGTGGATTCTCATTAGCGTTGACCTTGGCCATTCCCTGACATACCTTGAGAATGTTTACGGATCTCATTGGAGGGAGCTGGCTGATTATTCCATTTTTATCAGAACTCTTGCAGTGTCCTTGAGAGCGTCTATGGACATTGCTCAACGCTCTCGGTGTGTGTGTGTGTCCCACCCCCCCACGGAATGTCTACGTCACTATGTGTGCTTATTTGTGCAAAGTGTTTTTTAATATTAGATTTTTTTTCCTCAGGCAAGAAGAAATATTTTAATAGGAATTTTTTCGCCTCAAATTCCTAATGTGTCCAGTTTCATTACTTTTTGTCTGTCTAAGCAGCCCTCACTTGTAAATTAGTCTTCTCGGCTCAATGTGACTTATCTGTTTAAATAAAGTTGAATGAATGAATTAATCTAAAGCTCTGATTAGTCTCTTTAGAATGATTTGTTCAATTAGCATTGTAGAGATCTAATAGAGTGATTTATGAATGGGTAAATGAGGGCACTGATTGTAGTGTAAAGCACTTTGAGTGTCTTGATAAGATAGAAAGGCACTATGTATGTCCCATTTTCCCTTTACCATTTAGTTCTGCAGGAATGGTATAATCATATTGTCTTCTGGTTCTTACTGGTCAATGAATGGTTGTTGTAGAATGACTGGGTCTTATAATCCTGTGTGAACAAGGAGTCCAGAGTGGTTGGAAGTCTAGGAAGACAGCTGAGGAGGCCACAAGGAGGTTTCCAGAGTTTCACACAGGAATACAGCAACAGAAAACAGCAAAAGCCAGGTAAGTAATGATAGGTTACTAGGATATTAAATGGTTAAAAGCATGAACCATCGGCAAGGTAATGCCATTGAAGATAAGTCATCAGATGCCTTTTTATATACTGTATATCTTAAGGAGATTGTTCTCAGGTGTGGTAGTTTGGCACCATCTAGTGAATTCAGAAAATAAGTGAAAATGGAACTCCCACAGAACCATTACATTGTCTGACACAGGTTTGTACTGTTTTCTCAAGTCAACAACATAACATTGCTACCTGAACGCTGAGCACGAACCCACTGGAATAGATCATTTTGTGTTGAAGGTGCTGAGTTTGCTGAATGTCAGTTTGTCATGAGCTGCATAAACTTTTGGATCTGACTGATAAGTTCACAGCAACAGCACCAAAGATAAATACACAATCCAAAAGTGAAGAGGTTTAAGTTTAACTAATATAACACTCTTTCACACCAGAGTATAATTTTTGAGAAAAAAAAAGCTAGTCATCGTATTCTTTTAATAACTAGAAATCATTTTGATCTCCCAAGTAAACAAATTACTTAATACTCTGAAGAAAATAATACAGTCATGGTGTCAACTGATTTAAGCTGAGAATGTAACATGAAGGAATATCCTTCTCTGAGTAATTCATTACTGTTGCAGATCATCTCCATGTGTCAAAACAGCATACTGAATGATGAAACTGAATGTAACACAAGAACCATTAATGTTTGTGTCATAATCTTGTTATCTCAAAAAGTAAAACTTTCTCCATATCTTCTTCTTCCTTTGGCTTTTCCCTCTTCAGGGGTTGCCACATTGAGTCATCCTCCTCCATCTCACTCTTTCCTCTCCATCCTCTGTCCTCATCTAACTACCTCCATGTCCTCTCTAACTACTCCATATCTTCTCTTTGTCTCTCCTGGCTGCTGCATTTCTAACATCCTTCTACCAATATACCCACTGTCCCTCCTCTGGACATGTCTAAGCCATCTCAGTCTGGCCTCCCTATCGCCCAGTTGTTCAACATGTGCTGTACTGTACTTCTGAATATTTTTTTTCATTCAACCTTTATTTATACATGTTAGTCTCATTGAGCCTAGAGGACCCATTTACAAGAGAGACATGTTTGCCTCATTCAATTATCTCATTCCTACACTCATTATTACTGTTATTACTGTTTTTATCTTGCATTTGTTGTTGGATGTAACTGGGACCCCGTGTACATAATCTCGTTTTCATCACATGTACCACATGCGGTGCAAATGACAATAAAGACTCTCTGATTCTGACTCTGACTCATCAATCCTTGTCACTCCTAAGGAGAACCTCAGCATCTTCATTTCTGCCACTTCCAGTCCTTTCCCTGTCTTTTTGTCAATGTCACTGTCTCCAGACCTTACAACATAGCCGGTCCCACCACTGTCTTGTAAACTTTCTGCAATTAATGAGATAATCTATTTGTTATTTTGAGATAATGGAATAATCTGCCCATAATCTGGAGAAGATCACCTAAATTTAACGTTTTCAGGTAGTGATTAGACATCTTTAAAGATCAATTAGTGCATTAGGTCTACTTAGACATTTTTGTGTACACATTTGGTGTAATTATTGGATATTTTCATAAAAAATAATATTAAAAATAAAACATGGTTATTTTAATTTCTAATGAGGGATAAACATTTAAAGCAAAACTGCTTCTTAAATTAACTTGTTAAAATTTTCATTTTATTTTACTTTTAAAGGGCTAAACTTTATAAGTTTGAACTAATGCCTGTTTTGTGATTTTGCTTAGAAAATAAATTTGCCCACATTT
>JBBPBX010032515.1:20453-33843 GCA_038048925.1 Garcialebias charrua
TATATATATATATATATATATATATAATATTTTTTAGATAAATTACAGTACTGTACAGTCACCAAGCACTTAGCCTATCCTAACACAGTTAAGGAGTCAGTTGAATTGTCTCCCTCCTCCCCAGCAGGCTCCATTCACATAAAGGGAGCTTCAGTACTTTCACTTTATGTGAAAGGGAGACAATTCAACTCACTCCTTCATCTTTAAAAACTGTGTTAGGATAGGCTAAGTGCTTGGTGACTGTACAGTACTGTAGATGTATTCATTTCTAAAAAAAAAAATATTTTTTATTTTTTAATGAGATGCATATTCGTAAGTTCGGAACCTCATAAGTAAGAGCGCTCTTAAGTCAAGGACTACCCTGGATAAATAAAGGGTAAATGAAAAAATACCCATCTGCGCACTACAGACTCATGTTCAGGCTGATGTCTAATAAACCAAATTATTTTACATTATTATTTTTATAACGTATATCTTAGATCTTTTAGTGTATTGTTTAGCGTTAGTGTATAGCTTAGATCCTTGAATAGTGTTTCTTTTTATACTTTATATACTTGCTATTTTTCGGTGTAACTGGGACCCTGAGTACATAATCTCGTCCCATATATAGATTTTTTTGTTTGTTTGGTTATTTGTTTTATATTTATCTTCTCATTTGAATGGAGATAAATCATTTTTCAAACAGAGAAAAAAATATAACAATTAGGGAAAATCAAATCCAGAGTACCATAGTGTTTCTGAGGCCAAAAGTATTTGTTGGCAATATGGTATTGTACATTTGACATAACCCTTACACTTAACTGAAGACACTTCAAGGTTCAAAGTGTCTTTAATGTAATTTGAATCACATGTGGTACATGAGGTGGAATGAAAGTATGTACTCACTGTCCCAGTTACATCCAAAAATAGCAAAAATATAAAGTATATACAGAAGCAGTATACTGTACAAGGATCTAAGACATACACTAAACAATAATCATATAAAATAATACAGTGTATTAAACAGCAGCCTGAACATGAGTCTGTGAGCAGATGGGTATGATACACCGCTTAAAGGCAAGAAATCAGCAGCATGGATAAAGCATTTTTTTTCTTTTCTTCTTTCAGCTTTTTCCCTGCGTTAGGGGTCACCACAGCGATCTAGTCGCACGAAGATTTGGCAGTTGTTTTTACGCCGGATGCCCTTCCTGACACAACCACAGACCACCGAGCAACCACAGCCCTCTGTGTGGAGCAGAGAGCTGATATCTAGGGTTCCCGGGGGAGCAGATGGTGTGGGTTAAGGGCCTTGCTCAAGGGCCCAGAGTGGGGCAGATGAGGGTGGAGACAAGTGTGACCGCTTCACTTATCCCACCCACATTTTTGATGTTGTCGGTACCGAGGCTTGAACCGGCGACCTTCCGATCTCAAGCGCACCTTCTTAACCTTTGCGCCACCACTCCCACACATGGATAAAGCGTCAAATCTACAATTAAAGTGTCATTACAGTGATTTTTCTGGTTAGAGATTTATGAGTCTAACAACTTCAGGGTAGTAGCTGTTCCTCAGTCTAGTGGTTAAATTGAAAATTTATGAAATATTTCATGTTTGAAATACATTTAATCAGTGGTGGGCACATGAACGCTAGATAGCGCTAAAGCGCTAATCCGCTTACAGTGGACCTAAACTTTTTGTCAGCGTTTTTGTGGATTGACTAACTTTTATAATTCATAAGCGGATTTGTGCTATTTTTATTTAAAATGCAGTACCGCTAATAACTAATTATCTATCAGTAAAAACCAATAAACTTATTTACAAGCTCTTATGCTGCTTGTTTTACCTTTTTCCCCACCGTAAAGAGCAGAGAGGAGGGAGGGTGTGAGGGGGAGCAGAGGGGAGAACAGACTCGGATCTACCATGTAGGTAAATGATGCCGTTGCCTGGGGATCCCATCAGCATGGGGCCCCGGCCCCGCCGCGCCCCGGCCAGTCACCTACATCCCTAACATTGATCCTGCTTGTTAATGTACATTTAACATAAAAATAATTATAGTTACGATGAAAACGATCATTAAATACGCAATAAAAAAACGGTCGATTTCTTTATCCCCCTACTAAAAATGGACTATTCCATCTTGACATCTTCCGGGTCAGAGGTGAACTCAGGGGCTAATTCTGTGGCTAGCTGGCTGCGCTCGGTCTCTTCATAAATCCGCAGAGAACCCCGCTGTTTCAAGCCAAATTAACGCGGCCGGAGGATTTTATTGTGTGTTTTGTGTCGACCATTTGACGGTGAGTCGTTATTTTTATGTATTTTAGTTACTTTTCATTAAATCTGTTGACTACCTATAGACGCTAACTCTGTGTCCAGCTGGTTGGTTGTGCTGGGTTACTAATGGATAAATCCGCAGAGAACCCCGCTGTTTCAAGCCAAATTAACGTGGCCGGAGGATTTTATTGTGTGTTTTGTGTCGACCATTCGACGGTGAGTCGTTAGTTTTATGTATTTGGGTTACTTTTATGTATAAATGCGGTGGCGACACACCCGTGTATTTGAGATTTAAAAGTGGTTTTAGGGATTAAAAGTTCATTCTATTTTTTGTTAATTTCGTGGCCGAATAGAATATATGTACGTAAAGTATTAAATAAATCCTTTGATTTTTGTAATTTCATCCTTTTAGGATCATTTTTGTTACTTTTCAGTTGGCAGTGTAGTGCAAATATTGCATAACGCTGCCGGCTATATATTATATAATAAAATATATATATATATATAATATATAAATATATAAATANAAAAGCTCTGCAGAGAGTGGTGAAGGCTGCACAGAAGTCTGTGGGAGTCAGTCTCCCCACCATCACAGACATTTACACCTCCAGATGCAGAAAAAGAGCCACCTGCATCATGAAAGACCTCACTCACCCAGCACACTCACTCTTTGCACCACTCCCCTCGGGACGGAGGTTGAGGAGCATCAAATGTAGAACCACTAGACTGAGAAACAGCTTCTACCCTGAGGCTGTCAGACTCATGAATAAATAAATAATAAGAATAAACACTGCAAAATGTCACATCATACTGATACTGATCTGTTTCTTGTTGCTGCGTTCATCTGTGACCATCTGCTCATGTTCGTGCTGCTGTTTATAATGATGTTTTTCTACTACATTAGGGCTTAGTGTATTACTAGCTGATGTGATGTCTCTCTTAGTTAATCCTAGATGTTATTATTGTATTTCTCTTGCATTTGTTGTTGGATGTAACTGGGACCCTGTGTACATAATCTCGTTTTCAACACATGTACTACATGCGGTGCAAATGACAATAAATTCTCTCTGACTCTGACTCTGATATTATATATATATATATATATATATATATATATATATATATATATATATATATATATATATATATATAATATATATTATATATATATATATATAATATATATATATATATATATATATATATAATATATATAATATATATAAATATATAAATAGCGGATTAGATTAGCTTCCCCAAATTTTCATAAGACATTTGTGCTTTTGAAATTGTGGACCTAAAAAAATTAATAAGCGTTTTAGAAATTGTGGAACTAATTTTTTTATTAGCGTTGCCCACCACTGCATTTAATGTTTTATGTTTGTCCTCTGGAGAATAGAGCTCATGTTTATTTACTGATTTAACACCAATAATTGGAGAGAGGGGGCACCAGAATAACCTGGCCCTGAGAATCTTTTTCTTTAAGCTGGTCAACAATCACTTCACCGTGGGAAATATTACTTGACCATGAAAAAAAAAAACTTTCACAATGGTCACATTTTAAATCACAACGATCTGATCATTCTAAAGCACCTTGTTAAACTCCAGTAAGAAAGTTCCAACATATAGTAGATAAAAAGTTAATACCCCCACCCATATGAATTTTAAAAACAGTCTCTCCATCCCAAGTCACACCTTAAAGCTAGAGAATGATACCAACAGCAGTTTTCACTGATGATTCATACTTTATAACAAGATGATGGGAGGATGACCCCCACCTTTTCCTTTTCTCATCTTAATGTGGTCTTGGTCTTCCTTATCTGCTAACCCTCCCCTCATTCCCCCCACATCAACCTCCAGGCCTCTCCTGAGACACATACAGGCAGATCAGGCATAAAGGCAGATGGTGAGAGCAGAGAAAGAGATAAAGACAAAAGTAAAGACAACATGATATGTTCAATCTGCAATCCAACTACTGTAAATGTAACTGCAGAGGACAGCATTGTTGTTTTTGTAAAAAGCTTTTGCAACTATAAGAACTATTTTTCAAGCAGCCAACAAAGCATGCCAAAGTTTGTGCTCTGGAGAGTAGAGCTCATGCTTGTTTATAAATTTAAAACCAAGCGATGGAGAGAGGGGGCACCAGAACACTGACAATCTTTTTCTGTGGAAAAAGTAGCTATTTACACCACATACATTTACTTAATTAATATCTTTTTACTTATTCACATTTAGGTCAAAGACTAGAAGATGCAAACGCGTGTGTTAGGTTTATTATGACACACACACACACACATTTCAGGCCCAGTTAACACTTAAAGCTCTGAACAAACAGAAGAGCCGCTCCCTAAGGAGACGTAGTGACACGGAGTCTTTAAGAGTGTCGTCACCAGTTTCTCACAAACACAATTGACCTAAAAACTACAAGCTAATTTTAGACACGGCTTCAAGTTGTCCTATTTAAACGGTCTAATCATTACTGATTAAATATCTCTCACACACGGCTCCTGTTCACACACACTCTTCAGCAAACATTCAAGTTAAAAATCAAAGCACTACCTGAGCCCGTTTGAGAAGGTGTGCGTTGTCCTGGTGTTGCCTCATGGTACTCGCCGAGTGTCTTCTCTGCATCGTTGGTGTTTGAACCGCTCAACAACTTAAATTCCTGTAGAAGCGCTCAGTCTGAGCTTTTAATTTTGCCTCTGTAGCAGCATCAAATAAATCTCAATCTTTGCCCTCTCGCTCTCCTCTCCTCTTCCATCCTCTGCTGCTTCGTGAAAACCTCCTGTTGTCGTCTCACCCGCCCCTGCCTCTTTTTCTGCCAATTGCGAGTGCTCAGCTGTGTGCTCCAGGATGAGGTGACCAGCAGTAACTGGCAATCACATGTATCGAAAATTTCTGGTCACTGGGATACAGCAGGACAAAGATCAAACTCGGCCTCGAATCATAAACTGTTTGTTCTCTGCAGTTGCACTGCACCTACCACTTATCAAGTGTTTTCCTGAGATCACAGCAGATGGATGACAATCAGAGAACAAGATGTATTATTGTATAAGCCCTTTATTCAAGTTCACAATGCTTTATTATCCTTGCACAGTGAAGTGCAACAAAATGACTTTCCGTATAGCCGTCCTAAAGATGGACAGAAGTGTACAGTTCAAGTTCAAGTTAAGTTTTTCATTCACATCACATGTGATACATGTAGTGGAACAAAATTGTGTAGACAGGGTCCCAGTTACACCCAACAATAGCAAAAATATACAGTGTATACACTAAACAAATGCCAAACTGTATGCTAAAAGATCTAAGATATACACTAAACACTAATAATGTAAAACAGTACGGTGTAACAACAGCAGCACAAAAAAGAGTCTGTGGAGAGCAGATGGCTATGAATGAATGGAGTAGTATTGGACAGTAAGCAGCATTAGATCAGCAGCATGGATAATCAGCAGCAGAGACAAGTCACATATCACCAATTAAAATGGTCTTAAAGTGATTTTTTTTTCTTACAGTGATAATTCTGATTAGGGATTCATGAGTCTAACAGCTTCAGGGTAGAAGCTGTTCCTCAGTCTAGTGTTTCTACACTTAATGCTGCTCAACCTCCTTCCTGAGGGGAGTTGGGGCAAAAAGTGTGTATGATGGGTGAGTGGGGTCCTTCATGATGCAGGTGGCCCTCTTCTTGCGTCTAGAGGTGTACATATTTGTGAAGGTGGGGAGACTGACTCCAAGAGACTTCTGTGCAGCCTTCACCACTCTCTGCAAAGCTTTTCTTTCTGCAGCTGTGCAGCCTCCATGACACATGTTGATGTTGGAGCACAGGAAGCTCTCCTGCACACCTGTAGAAGGAGGTGAGGACTGAGTTTCTCTGTCTAGCTTGCCTCAACCTTATTCATCAGGAAAACATATACTGTACACAAACTCATCACACAGACATTTATTGTGTCATGCTAAAACCAGTGGTGGGCACAGTCCCACTAATTGGCTAATAGCGGAACAAATTTTTGGTTTAGCAAAATAGCATTTTTGCTAACTTTGGAAACATTTGGCAGAATCAAACCAGACATCAGACTGGGCGGCCGTGGTGTAGTGGTAATGGCAGTCGTCTCCCGATCGGAAAGTTGGCGGTTCGACTCCCGGGACCCGCACCATGTGTCGTTGTGTCCTTGGGCAAGACACTTAACCCTGAGTTGCTCCCGGTAGGACTGGAAAGCACCTTGCATGGTAGTCTGCCGCCACCGGTTTATGAATGTGTGTAGCATTCAATATATGTGTAGCACTTTGAGATTTTCAGTAATGAAAAGTGCGTTATAAATTGAATTAATTATTATTATATTATTATTATTATTATCAGGCCAGCAAAATAATCGGTTCACCTCAAAACTCCCTCTTCAAACTACTCAACCACTCTGTGATCAGGAAAGAAGGGAAGGGCGTTTCTTTGTTTAATTAATATTTTTGTAACACACTTGATAACTGAAAGTTATGCATCATAACTCATGTTCCCTGAAGGAAGGGAACGAGGTGCAACATACTTGCTATGGGAATTGCGCCCCCGCGCGATTACCTGAAGGAATATACTCACGCCTTTACGGCTAGGGGGCGTCAACGCCCATCCATCTTTCTCCAAAATTGCACTTCACCGAGCTTTCAGCATTGAAAAGGGCCAGATATGTTGCACCTCGTTCCCTTCCTTCAGGGAACATGAGTTATGGTGCATAACTTTCAGTTCCTTTTCTTTCAGTCTGGTCTCTCGGTGCAACATACTTGCTATGGGAACATAATTCATTCACGCCCTTGAAATGCTCAGTAAAATGCATGCTAGAGTGAACGTCTGCCCTTGACCAGCAGGCATCTCAAGGCTACTTTCTACTGTGTGTTAGAAAGGACAGCCTGAGTGACGTCACACGCAGTAACATCCAAACTGTAATGCTTTGCAAAAGTGTTTAATGAGCTCCAGTTCGCAGCAGCGCAAATGTCTGCAACTGGTACACCCTTGAAAAGTGACCACGAAGTGGCCAAGCCCCTTGTTGAGTGAGCGTGCACTCCAGAGGGCACCTGTTGACCTTCGCTACTGTACGCCCTTTTAATGGCCTCCGTCACCCAATGTGAGAGGCGTTGTTTTTATAGGGCCTTTCCGGTAGTAGGTGCTGGAAAACACACGAACAGTTGATTTGTTTTCCTCCATTCGGCTGTTCTCTGCATGTAAATGCATAAAGCCCTCACGGGGCAGAGAGCCTTCAGCCTCTCCTGTTCCTGAGTGAGGACAGGAGAAAGTGGGAAGGAGGATAGATCAAAGTCTAGACTCCTATGGTTCAATGTCAAGACCTTGGGGGTGTATGTGGGATTAGGCATTAAGGTGACCTTTGACCTGTCAGGGCGAATCTGGTACACAATGGATGTACAGACAGTGCATGGAGGTCACCCAGACGTTTCGCTGAGCAAAGTGCCAAGAGTAGAGCGGTTTTATAAGATAACAAATCTATCTTAACCTCGCTCAGTGGCTTGAATGGGGGGTCACAGAGAGCCCCCAAGACCAGGCCAAGATCCCAACCAGGGGTCAGAATCCTGCTGGGTGGTTTAGTCCAAAGCACACCTTTCATAAATCTTATTATGATTGGGTGCGCTCCAGGTGTCCTGTGCCCCCAGCCTTCGTGACAGGCTCAAATAGCTGATAGGAAAAATTTAATCGTTGAGTAAGAACAAACTTTTTCCAGTAAGTCCTGAAGGAAGGTCAGGAGCTAAGCCAAGTCGCATGCGTAAGAAATAATATTCCTTTCTGAGCACCAGGCTTCAAAAATACACCACTTCTGTGCGTAGAGAGACCGTGTTGGCACAGCACGGGCATTTTGTATGGTTTTTACCACATTTTCCGGCAGGCCTGATGCTATCAGCTTGTTCTTTTCTGCCAACAAGCTGCCATTTTTAACAGTTCCTGGCCTAATCGGCGGGACTGCCTCTTCTGGTGACATAGTTTGGCCCTGAAGAAGAGCAGTTGGTGTATCCAGTTCTCTTCCAAGGGCCCTGGAGGTTGTGAACCCCTGGGGGTCAACCAAGTTGGGAAGAGGGCCTCCTTGCCGATGTGCTACCAGGCTGCTCTGATCGAGGGTGATCGAGGGCAGATGCAACCTGTCATCCTTATTAGACAGAATTGGAGCAGAAAGTCTATTTTCCTCCTCCAAGTTTGGGGTCATGGGACTGAGAAATTGCGAGTTTTGTAAACGAGCAGATCTCCTGACTCCAATCCAATTTCTGGAATGGTCCAGTTTACTGGTCCTTGGCTTTAACAGAACGCCGGAACCAGGCAAACCGACCTGGGTCTGTGTTTCACCCGTTGAGAGAATTTTGTTTGAGAGCAGAGCTGAACCCGCACAGAGAGGAAGGTCACGTGCTGTCTGATCACTGCTTGGACATTGCATGTCCCTCATTAATAATAAAGGGACAGTTGCAACATGAGAACGTGGAGATGCTTCTTTGAGTTTGGCAGACTTTAGATTATTTGGTGATAGAAAGCCCAGTTCCCTTCGAAAAACAGAAAGAGAGATCTGATTCAACTCTGATTTGTTTACACGCACAGCAGCTTGAACACAATTGCTGCTGTGAAGGTGTGAAGCTTGTGGCTGCCTGTGGGCATCTGACGTGCCCCCCCCGTCGTTAGATTCTGTCGGCGTGCCTCCCTGAGGTGCGGACATGTCACGTGTTTGCCTGGTTAGTGTATTGGCTGCCCCGTTATTCACAATGGAGCGGGGGCTTGAGCACGTGACCCCCCTCACCTGTCTCCGTGAGGGGTGTGGGGGCTGCTTGCAGACGCCTCTGTGCCTGTCTACTGCAGACGAAGCAGAGGCACCCTGCTGGGGCTTATTGATTAGGCTAACACCCCGTGGGCCGTGAGGGAGGGGGGGAACGGCCCCCTCCCTTTATGACGGCTGGCAGGCCAGAGGGACCTGTTCTGCTGAAGTCACTTGTGTTTTTGTTGCATTTTTTTTGAGAGTCAATAAAACAGAGAAGGGCTGTTTTATGAGCTTTATTCGTGCTTATGTGCAATGACGTACATGATTCTATGTCACTCACAGCAGGGAGAACATGATTTGTACATGCGACAGATTTACCAGCTTTTTGTACCATGTTACAAATAAAGTCTGGACATGAAGGGATCATTCCCAGTACTACATGGGCGGGTGATCATGTAATGTGGGAACGTGGACCTGGTTCATCAGGCACGTTTCTCTCTGGTGTCCCGGTTCGCCGAGGAGGCCTTGTGTCTGACCGCCTGGCGGAGAACAAACATGTTTTTTCTCCATGCACGTTCGGTGCGAGGTTGGCCCGGCGGGGGTCTCTGCCGGGGCTCCTCCTCGTTGGCTGGCCGCTTCTGCAGTGGGGCACGCATTGCCGAGCGGTGGCGAGGCTGCGTAGGTCTACCTCCAGCAGACTCCCTTGGGGGGCAAAGCTTCTCCGGGGAATGCCCACTCGGAGAGCTTCGGCCTGACTACGCCTTTGATCCAGCTTGGTCTGACTTCGCTCCAAAGATTTACCAAATAATCTCTATCCACCTCTTTTTTTTTCTCCAACACCTCTATCGGGTGGTGGAGAAAAGGCACCTTTTGTTCCTCATGGAGATCCGTTAAAGTCATCCACAGGTGGCGGATCGCGATGACCACTTCCGCCATGCCTGCCTTGAGCAACAGCGGCTGACCCCATCATGCGGAGCACGAAGTCTGTTGCCCTGCGGGCTTCATCCAGCAAGTCGGCGGCAACCTGCTTGTCCGTCGTTACCTGTAGCTGTTGCAGTTTTTCGGCTAGGTAAGCCTGTATCGACGCATTCATGGCGCGCGCCGCGAGTCCCTGAGCTCAGTAACACTTATTGAGTAGAGACGCTGAAGGTCGACAAGCCTTGCTGGGGAGAGTTGGTTTTGTCCCGGATGACTTAGGAGCTAGGTGAGACTCTAGTGTGTCCTCAATTTGAGGTACGTTAGCTATTCCCACCTTATCCATCCCGTCAACGTTGCGGAACTGTGAGAGGGGAAGGAGTATGGGGGCTCTTGGCTGAGCCCAGGTGCGAGTTAGTTCTGTGAGGAAGTCTGGGAACACGGGCATCCTTTGCCTCGTGGCGGCCTGCTGCTTCGAGTAAAAATAGTTTCCTGCTAGCCTCGTGACCTGTTGGCGAGGCGGAGGCTCTGGCCATGGGATGTGCAACGTATCCGCTGCTCTGTGGCACAGGTCGAACAGAGCAGGGATGGAAAGGTTTTTGTGAACACAGGTACCGGGGTCTGGAGGGGGTCTTCTCCCTGATCCTCCAGTTCGACATCTGTGTCCTCCACTGAAAATTCACCCGAGTCTAAAATCGAGATCTCGTCTTTGTTCATCATGCCTCAAGTGTCAAACTCGACTGTTAAGTCCACCATAGGAGCCAACATGTCAGGGATGTCATCCCATTCGACTTGTGTGCTGTCGTGCAGAGCCATGTTCTTGAGCTCCGACATGGGAGTGAGAGGCTCGGTGGTATCTGCATCCGCTGGTACTGCTGAAGCGCCCATGGCTTTGGCGACGAGGTCAACCCGGTGCCGCAGCACTGCATCCAGCATTAGGCTGCAGTGTGGGCAAAAGTCGGGCGTATCCAGCACTGTTTTTGCGTGTAACATTCCCAGGCACACGGGACAGGCCTCATAAGTGTCGGTCGCCGAGAGGAAGAAACCGCATCCACAGGGACAGGCGCGCGAAGTTGGGCTTGCCGTCCCGCTGGTTTTTCTTGGAAGTCTTGTCTTTCACTTTCCTTTCTCCGGAGGCATGTCCGAGATAAGGCGAGCGAGTCCTTCCAGAATCCTTTTTCTTTCTCCTTGAAATGTCTCCTTCATCGCGTCGCTTTCGCTGGCTAGCTCGCTAGGAGTTAGCAAGGGTAGCTGTTGTGGCATAGTTAGCGCCGTCGAGCGAAGCAATCTGTGGAGAGAGGAGAAGAAAATGCTTCGGGGTTAAGAGAAAATGTGCCGGACTAGCTTCCGATAGTCCAGCAATACGCAGGAATAATTCTCTGTGCGCTCTGTGCAGGGAGCAACCTCACCTTAAGTTGAGCAATGAAGCAACAGAGAAGTCCCGCGAAGAGGTAGTTCAGGTTTAGCGAGGTGATGGGCAAAAAAGAGAAAGATGGATGGGCGTCAGCCGCTTAAGTACCCAGAGGGCGGGGCCTCTGGCGCGGCGTTGACGCCCTAGCCGTAAAGGCGTGAGTATATTCCTTCAGGTAATCGCGGGGGGCGCAATTCCCATAGCAAGTATGTTGCACCGAGAGACCAGACTGAAAGGGAACTTCATGGTGAATAGCGGAGGATAGAAAATGTGAACGCACGTTAGGAAGAGGTTTCCAGACTTCAGATGTTAAAACAGGTTTAAAAGTAGCTGTTTATCTAGATTATTGGGGGGTGGACAAAGCTCATAAAATTTCAGCCAATACATTTCTTATTGGCATTAGCCTTCCCCTCCCAATATTGGTATTGATAGACAAAATGTCCATATCGGTTGGGCTCTACTTCTCATCTTCTCCATCATTCATTCTAACTGCTCCCTATCTGCGCCGGAAAGCAATTTCCAAAAAATCCTTTATTCCATTTTCCATATCTACACTGAATACTTTAAAAATAAGAAATGCACCTTTACACACACTCAATAGTTGCTTTTAACAGTCCCCCACCTTTATGTTTTTATGTGCTTTCAATGTGTGTCTTGAAGTGTTATTGTATTCTAAGTTCAAAAATATTGTTGGAGCCCTGTCAAAGAGAAATTTCTGTCACCATTCTACATCAAGTCAACATCCATGTCAAATTACTGAGGCATATCTACGGCCAAGTGGGGTTGAATTAGGTTGAAGCGAGTCATGCTGAGACTGTGGCACAGTGTTTTAGTGTAAAATGCTAACTATGACAAAACAGTTTGAGCTAATTTTAGGGGCTTTAGCTAAAATATACCTGAAACACTTACATCCTGCTTTGTATAAACATAAACTCATTTGTATTTAGGACCTAACCTTCCAGATTAGGAATGTGCGACGGTAGAAATGATATATATTTAGCCTATGATAGAGATCTTTATTCTACCGACTAACCGCAGTAATGCTGTGTCTGATGTAAAATCAGTGCTGCCAGATTTAATCGTAACATTTTTTTTGTTGAAAACTGTGCGTAAGTGGTGTTAGTCTTTTTTTTAGGGCTAAGTAGCAAAACTACAATCTAACTACAACTGGCTTGCCGTATTGTTGCCGTATTCTGATGCATGTGCAAAACGCTGTGTTCCGTTAAATTATTATTATTATTTTTTTTTTTCCATTGTAAGTTAAAGTAAGTGTTGGTCCGCTTTAGAGAAACCTGCTCTCTGATCTGTTAAAAGAACACTGTGTTGTGTGATTTTACTGCGAGATCCTGTCTGCTCACATATGATTGTACAGCCACACTTCCAGGCTGTCATATTGTTAAGTTTGCAGATGATACAGCGGTGGTGGGATGCATCACAAACAATGATGAGTCCAGCTACAGACAGGAGGTGGAACACCTGGAGAGCTGGTGCAAAGAGAATAATCTTCACATGAATGTGAAGAAGACAAAGGAGATGATTGTGGACTTCAGAAGGAATAAACACACCCACGCCCCACTGAAAATAGGTGGATCTGCAGTGGAAGTGGTCTCCAGCTACAAATACTTGGGTGTACACTTGAATGATAACCTCAGCTGGACCAACAACACCACCAGCCTGATCAAGAAAGGTCATCAAAGACTCTACTTCCTCAGACGACTGAGACGTGCTGGTCTGAGCAGCCCAGTCCTCACCTCCTTCTACAGGTGTGCAGTGGAGAGCATCCTGTGCTCCAGCATCAACGTGTGGCATGGAGGCTGCACAGTTGCAGAGAGGAAAGCTCTACAGAGAGTGGTGAAGGCTGCACAGAAGTCTGTTGGAGTCAGTCTCCCCACCATCACAGACATTTACACCTCCAGATGCAGGAAAAGAGCCACCTGCATCATGAAAGACCTCACTCACCCAGCACACTCACTCTTTGCCCCACTCCCCTCAGGACGGAGGTTGAGGAGCATCAAATGTAGAACCACTAGACTGAGGAACAGCTTCTACCCTGAGGCTGTTAGACTCATGAATAAATAAATAA
>JBBPBX010032516.1:0-25478 GCA_038048925.1 Garcialebias charrua
GTGCACGGTAAAATGGTTCGAGAAATGTCACTAAAAAGTCCAGCATGTCGGGGGAGACGCTGTCCAGGCGCGCGCTGCGCGCCTGCTCTCTGGCTGAGTTGCGCAATTAAGTGGCTGCGCTCAGTGCGCTGCGGTTTTCACCATCTAAATTCACTCTATTAATTATTTCCTCATCAATAAACTTACTGCCTTATATTCTTTACAAGCAGATTAAAACAATTTTATATTGTGTGCATTTTTATTTAGTTTTGTTTGTGCTGTATGATTAAAAAAAACCACATCAAAGCCCGAGCCCGACCCGCGGCCCGCCAATCAAACGCAAAAATATGGCCCTACCCTACCCGAAGTCGGGTAGGGCTCGGGTAGGGTCGGGCTCGGGCAAAGAAACGACACCTCTACCCAGCGCCCCATGTTTTTATTTTTATTTTTTTAGAACGTTTTATTAACATATAAACACAGAAATTCGGAGCGGCTGTGACAGGACATGCAGTGGAGGCGGAGTTAAGGAGGCTGAGCTGAATTACAGCGAGAGCGAGGGGGAGCAGAGCCATATTTGGCTCTGAGGGGGAGGGACCAGAAACGTGTCTCTGTTCAAAATTTTTCTAAGTTCCAGCGTGTTCCAGAAATTACATATAGCAGCTTTAAAGCTAAACATTTTGAAAGTATAAAAAAATACAAAACTCAAAGCACACTGAGCTTAATGTTTTGTTAAATGAATAATAAGAAAAGTACAAAGTATCAAATCAAATGCATCTATACAGAACAATGAAAAACATCTACCACTGACTGACCCAAGTGCTGCACAGGAAACATTAACAATAATACCATAAAAAAAAAATAAAAAAAAACTATTTTACAGTGAAGCAAAAATGTCAACTCTTCTGCTGTATTCAAATCAGACAGAACAAATGTGCTTCAAGACAAAAACACCAAGATCTGAAGCCTGGCTGGTGTGAAGGGACGGCTGGTTCCACCCAAGCTGAAAGACCCGATCCCCTCTGTGGACCAGTCTGGACCTCAGGAGCCTGTCCATTCAGGGCCTTATCGGTCATCAATAAAACGTTAAAATCAATTATAAAACAAACAGGGAGCCAATGAAGGAAAGCAGCACCAGGGAGATACTGTATGTTCACACTTCTTTGTTTAAAAACGAGTTCATCAAAATTTTGTTTCAAGTTTATTCAAATCAGTCTTATATCTGGGAAACTAAACAGCCACTGGCCAAAAGGATGGACCAGCACAGAAGATCAACATCATCATGTCAGGACTCTGTGGTCTACACTCATCTCCAGGCCAGCTGTCACTCTTTCAGGGATGAAGATGTTCACATCCTTGATAGAGAGGAACGATGATTTGAGAGAGGAGTAAAGGAGGCTCTTTCAGGGATGAAGATGTTCACATCCTTGATAGAGAGGAACGATGATTTGAGAGAGGAGTAAAGGAGGCCATCTTTGTGAAAAGAAACCGTCCATCATTAAACAGAGGTGGAGGCCTCCAGGTTCAACTGTCCCCCTCTTACAATGCTGCTATTGCTAGTATCACTCAGCCCTCTGTGCTCAAGCAACCGTCAGAGCACTAACAATCTATTGTTAGGCTGATGGTCCTCCTTGATCATGTGAACAGCTAGTTCTGGATGTCCCCAGATCCACTAGGAGAAGGTGCTATTTATGAGCCTGTATTTATTCCAGCTCCTCAGACTGAAGAGGTCTTTTGAAAGAAAGACAAAAAGTTTCAACAAGAAGAATCTGTCCAGAAGACCTGACAACTTTGTTAGAAGTGTCTGACAGTGATGTTGTCATTTCCATTCAACTAGTGTACTCAGCTTCCAGAAGCCAGCTGTTTGTTGAAGCAACAGCTTTGAGGAGAGGTTGGCTGAGGCAGTCAGAAAATACACAATATACAAACCGGATTCCCAAAAAGTTGGGACACTAAACAAATTGTGAATAAAAACTGAATGCAATGATGTGGAGATGGCAAATGTCAATATTTTATTTGTAATAGAACATAGATGACAGATCAAAAGTTTAATCTGAGTAAATGTAACATTTTAAAGGAAAAATATGTTGATTCAAAATTTCAGTGTCAACAAATCCCAAAAAAGTTGGGACAAGTAGCAATAAGTGGCTGGAAAAAGGAAATTGAGCATATAACGAACAGCTGGAAGACCAATTAACACTAATTAGGTCAATTGACAACATGATTGGGTATAAAAAGAGCTTCTCAGAGTGTCAGTAACCGTGTTTCCATCTATTTTCAATTCGAATTTTGAGCGAATTTTTGAAATTTCGCAAAAATGTAAATAAAAATTAATGCGAATCAGAAGTGTTTCCATCAACTGGCTTGAAGCGCATCCACCAGGCCACGCAAAGCGGCATTACGTCAGACGTCAGCGTCATTACGTCAGACGTCAGCGTCATTACGTCAGACGTCAGCGTTACGCATGTCTACAGTAAACAGGAAGTAGCGGTTGAAAACAGGACCCGACCACACATCTCGGCAAAATGGAGAGAATATTTCAGGTATGTGTTGCTATCGGGCAAGTTGTATTTATTCTGTCATGCCAACTAGTTTTAGCGATGTTACATGTTGTCCGGAGACGAAGTCACGTGACGTGAATGTTCGCTACGGCAGAACTGAGTCGGCAAATCTGTTTCCATCTCTCGTTTTGCATCGGCTCTGATTCGAAAAACCCCAAAACCACCTCAAGCGAGCCTATCAACTTTTTTGCGAGTTAGAGGAAGTTAATTTGAATCGCGCCGTTTCCATTCAGCTTTTCTGATGCAATACTTCAAAATGCACATCAAGAAACCTTGATGGAAACACGGCTAGTGTCTCTCAGAAGCCAAGATGGTAAGAGGATCACCAATTCCACCATTGTTGTGCAGAAAGATAGTGCAGCAATACCAGAATGGTGTTACCCAGCGTAAAATAGCAAAGACTTTTAAGTTATCATCATCAACCGTGCATAACATCATCAAAAGATTCAGAGAATCTGGAACAATCGCTGTGTAAGGGTCAAGGCCGTAAAACTCTACTGGATGCTCGTGATCTCCGGGCCCTTAAACGTCACTGCACCTCAAACAGGAATGCCACTGTCAAGGAAATAACAGAATGGGCTCAGGAATACTTCCAGAAAGCATTGTCAGTGAACACAATCCACCGTGCCATCCGCCGTTGCAGCTGAAACTCTACAGTGCAAAGAGGAAGCCATTTCTAAGCAAGCTCCACAAGCTCAGACGTTTGCACTGGGCCAGGGGTCATTTAAAATGGAGTGTGGCAAAATGGAAGACTGTTCTGTGGTCAGATGAGTCACGATTTGAAGTTCTTTATGGAACACTGGGACGCCATGTCATCCGGACCAGAGAGGACAAGGATAGCCCAAGTTGTTATCAACGCTCCGTTCAGAAGCCTGCATCACTGATGGTATGGGGTTGCATGAGCGCTTGTGGCATGGGCAGCTTGCATGTCTGGAAAGGCACCATTAATGCAGAGAACTATGTTCAGGTTCTAGAACAACATATGCTCCATCTAGACGTCATCTCTTTCAGGGAAGACCCTGCATTTTTCAACAAGATGTTGGCACCTCCACATCATTGCATTCAGTTTTTATTCACAATTTGTTTAGTGTCCCAACTTTTTTGGAATCCGGTTTGTATATATACATAAATATAAAATTACCATAAATAACTCACAACCATGCAACAGCGAGTTAACTGGTGAATTCCAGATGTAGTATGAAACTACCTTCACACCATCATACAGAGAGATACAATAGTCCAGTTGAAGGTTAATAAAACTGAATCACTGGTTCAAAGCCACAAAAGGATAAAAACAAATTAAGTTTAGATGAAAGCTCTAATTTTAATAAATAGTCTCTTTACTACTGATCTAATCTGTTTCTCAAAAGTGAAATTACAATTAAATATCATCCCCATATGTTTTACATAAATTTTATAAACAGCTCAAAGCTCTCCAGATCTGTGGGGGATGCACTGTGGTTTCCACTGGAACCAAAACGAAAACTTTGTTTTTATTTGAAGTTCGAAGACATCCAAGCTTGTTTCATCCAACGTTTATTCAATGAGGCAGTCAAACAGCGGTTTTATTTAATTTTTTTAATCGCTGCTGGTACATCTGAGTGTGACTGTGTAGGAGTGAAAATATATATTTACTTTTCTAAAGATAAAGTCAAAGGGAGAACATGAATGGAAAATAAAATGGGACCAAGAATATATCCTTGGGGAACTCCACGTTAGAAGGGCAGAGGAGGAAAGAGATCCTCCGAGGCTTACAGAGAAACTCCCATCTGTCAGTTAAGACATGAACAAGTCTAGTGCTGAACGTTTGATACCATAGTGCTCCAGCTGGGAGTCCAGAATCCTGCGGTCTACTGGGTCAAAGGCAGCTGTCAGGTCTGAGAGCAGAAGTACAGCTGAGTCTCCTGAGTCTGTAGCTAATTAAAGATCATTAAAAACTTTTAAAAGTCCACTTCCTGTACTGTGAAGGGAGTGTGCAAAAGTAGTTTGGTTATCAAAAAACATACTAAGAAATTATAAAGCTAGAAACCACCAATTCAGCAGCATTCACGTAATTAAAGCTTTTGAGAACAAGCAGGATGTGCAATGCTCTACCATAAAGACAAAGACCAGAAAGAGTCTAAAGAAACCCGCAGAGAAGTGTCAGAAAGGTTGGATGAAGCAGACAGTTTCAGGAGAAGGTAAGGGAGTTGGGGCTTACCAGTAAGGAGTTCCAATAAAAGACTTTCTTTTGGCCACGGAGGCGCTGATCTCTGCTGCCACTCCAAAATCAGCTAAAACAAAGAGACACACGTTCCCACTGAGTATGGCTTCTTCAGGTCTACCTGATCGTTTACCACACACTAACCCAGTTTGACGTCTCCTCTGTCTGTCAGAAGGATGTTGGCCCCCTGGAGAAGAAACGCACATTTAATCATCTTAACGAGATGATTCTGAGTAAATCATGTCATTTCAATGACAACATATGAAGCTTAAATATATTTACCTTTATGTCTCTGTGCATTTTGCCATTTTCATGCAGGTAATATAAACCCTGATTAAAACCAAACAAACATTTATTTATATAAATATATGCAGTAAATCAGCTGAATACCGTGTACCGGTACACATTTTCATTATTCTTAATTACAGATATTCAAGCATACAGCAGATAAAAAATTCAGGCAAACTAATTTATTATTTTATTTAAACCTTTATGTTACCAGGAAAGAAATCCAGAGAGTGTAACGATGCTGCAGAACTACCACACACAGTCCTACCTGAAGGGTTTCCCTGCACACGAACGCTATCTGTTTCTCCTTCAATGGACCCGTCACTGAAAACAAGTTTGACTTTTAGTTTCACAATCAACTGGAGGGTGAAAGAAGAAAAGACTGGAGGTTAATTCATGAAGTACACCTACACTGGATTTGAGATAACTGTCATTTAATTTCACCACCACAGATAAAAGCATCACCAATACCGTTCTGAAACAGTTGGGATGACGTGTGCAATACACAATACAAAATAAAGTCAGAATACAATGATTATTTAAAGTAATAAACCTACGTATATGTTGTTTACAATGAAACAGTCATGTCAACAAGCTAAAAAACAAAGAGAACCTTTTTTGGGGAAAAGAAATGTAGTTTTGAATATGAAGCAAAACATCTGAGCATTTTGTAACGAAGTTAATTGTCAACCAGTCAGAGGACTGGGCAGAACAAAACAGTTCAGAGAGGCTGAATGTCTTAGAAGTAAAGATGGGCAGGGGTTACCATACCATTTTATTTATAGAGCACTTAAAACAGCGACAAGGCCAACCAGAGTGCTGTACAAACAGACAAACAACAGGCAACATACTGTACACAATGAGGTAAAAAAAACAGAATATAGACATAAAATCATTGCAGATAATAAATATAACAACCAAGCACAGGTTCATGTTCCTCAACCAAACACTGAAGGTAAGAGCCTCCCATCATCTGCAGCTCATGTCATCAACAGATCAGAAGAACATGTAGAAACTCTGAGCTCAAAGGAAGAGGATGAAAGTCTACTGGACGTTCTTCAGGCCCTCAGGGTCCATTGCATTCAAACCAGGTCTGGTTCTGTTCTGGACCTGGTTCTGTTTTCAGAAAAAAAAGGAAAAAAAAAAACATATAGTCCTCGAGTTACGAAAGAGTTCCGTTCCTACGGCCGTTCGCATGTCGAAAATCGCCTTATGTCGGAAAACACACTAGCCGTCACTTATACACGTACATGTACGGTACTGTACAGTTACCAAGCACTTCGCCTATCCTAACACAGTACCCTACATAATTATAAAAAAACACATACAGGTAGTCCCCGACTTACGAGCGAGTTCCGTTACAACGAGGCGCTCGTAACACGGAAATCTCGTAATTTGGAACGGCCGCCACGTGTCTCGTAAGTCCGGAATTTCGCTCGTAAGTTGGAACGGTTTTGCTAGCGCGACTACAAACACTCGTTTTTCATCGAAAAACTGCTTATGAGTGCATAAAAATGATCGGAAACGTGTGTCCACATGTTTAGCTAACGAACTGTGGTGAAAAAACACAGAAAAACTCAGTATTTTTTGCGTTTTTTCCAAAAATTCGCCAGCTCGTAAGTCCGGAACCTCGTAAGTTAGAGCGCTCGTAAGTCGGGGACTACCTGTACAGTACATTTGGATCCATAATGAAGGGAAAAAATAGTTAGCATGTCTGTTAGCATGTTAGCTCGTTTCACATGGTCCAAACTGTTTGTAACTGCATGTTAGCTCCATACATTTGGAGCTAGCCTGGTTAAAACCAGACCCTTGTCCTTCACTTCGCTTCGTACTAGGGTCTGGGACTTCTCTCATAGACAACGATTTCTCCGGTAGATTTTTGACCGGACCAATCAGAGAACAGAAGGCGGAGTTTTGTTAGTTTAGCCTGGCGAGGTCCAGGGCAGGCTAACTATTCAGATAAATAGCTCAGAAACCACTCGGTGGATATTTTTTCTGCTACCAGTGTGTAATTATATGGCTCTAATTTACTGACTGTTGGCCTGGATGAAACATTTGAGATAAAATTCGATTTTTTATCATTTATTTTCGTAGCGCACCCGAGGCTGTTTGGAAAATGTCAAACCGAAACAATTTAAATCCAGCAGATTTGACCATTTCGTGAATTGATTTAGGAACTGTTAAGCTCAGGAACACTTCTGATATAACGTCAGCTAAGAAATATATTTTTTCTCAGCAAAGAAATAATAGTTTTTTACCTTGTTTTCATGAAAATTCCTTCGTGGCGGCAGCCATTTTAACTGACGACGTCAGTCGACGTCGTTCAAAACTCCGCCTTCTGTTCTCTGATTGGTCCGGTCAAAAATCTACCGGAGAAATCGTTGTCTATGGGAGAAATCCCAGACCCTAGTACAAAGCGAAGTGAAGGACAAGGGTCTGGTTTTAACCAGGCTAATTTGGAGCCATAATTAAGGTAAAAAGAGTTAATAACTTACTGGGAGCTGGTGAAACCGTTTCTCCGCGTTAACATGTTAGCTCCCGGCCGCAGCAGTCCTCTCCGCCGCCCGTCGGCCCCGTGTCCCCGGTGGGGCTGGCGTTAGCATGTTAGCTCCGGGTGCCACCAACATCCAGGCCGCCTGAGACGTCCACATAGTTCACCGAGTGTTTCCAGCTCATTTATCCGAGCGAAGCAATCTCTGATCGGACAGACGGTCTTTCCAAAGCCGGCTGTCGAAGCCGGAGGTAACCGAAGCTAAACGACAACTGCCGAACACTGCGTAATCGGCTTCAAAATATGAATACAGTAATAATTATAATAATTATTTATTTGTAAAGCCATTTAAAACAACATCAGCTGCAACAGTGCTGTACACATAAAATCAAGAACATTTTAACACATAAAATAAGATTTTTCAATTTAATTTTTTTATTAATAAGATGCGTTCGTAACACCGAATCGCAGTAAGTCGAGGACTACCTGTAGTTCACTGGCTCCCTGTGCACTACAGAATTCATTTTAAACTTTTGCTGTTTGTTTTTAAATGCCTGAACAACCTTGCCCCACCATATTTGTCTGAGCTGCTTCAGCCCTACTGCCCTCCCCGATCTCTACGATCAGCTGATCAGCTGCTGCTGACAGTCCCCATGACCAGGCTGAAGCTCAGAGGTGACAGAGAGTTTGCTGTCCTTGCTCCCAGGCTGTGGAACAACTTACCCTTGAGTGTCAGACAGGCCTCCTCTCTTCCTGTTTTTAAATCTCTTTTAAAAACATACTTTTATACCTTGGCTTTTAACACGTGATTTTTTTTAAATTATTTTTTATGGCATTTTAACACACCTGCAGTTAGACTGGTATATGTATTTTTTATTTTTGTATGCTTTGTTTATTTTTTTATCATTTTAATTAACGTGTCTTTTGTGTTATTGTGCAGCACTTTGGTTAACCCTGTGGTTTTTAAAATGTGCTATAGAAACAAAGTTGATTGATTGATATATAAAACTTGGTGGTCAGTGCTGCAGTCTTGTAATCCTGAGGTTGTGGGTTCAAACCCAGGTTGCATCAGGTAGGTAATCCTTCATGAGAGTTCGGTCGTTGTGTTGACCCCTGAAGATGAGAGCAGCTGAAAGAAACTTCGTATGAGGGTGGCCATCTTGGATTTTGACTTGGCTTGACAGGGACCTGTTGTCAGGCCTAGTTGTAGCCACACCAAAATGTAAGTTACTCGCTTATTTTTCCATTATCACGCGCACAACGTGCACAGACGGATGGATGGACAGACAGGTATTTCCAAATCCATGTTTTTGTTCAACGGGAACAAACTAAACTAAAATTAAATATTATATTTTAATATTGAAGCAATGGAATAATCTAATTAAAAACATTTGTGGCAGCTCTGATTGAAATATTTAATATTTTGAAGTTTTTTCCTCTTTAACATAAACAAAAGGTTACATAATAAAGTAACACACAGAGGGTGCAAACACCTCTCATATTCTGGACAATCTTATACAACAGAACAGTTCACACCAACACCAGAACTGGCACGTTTGTACCTTGGTATATATCCTGAAGGGAGCCCCCACCGCAGTACTCCATGCAGATCCAGAGCTTGGTGTTCCTGAAGACACAGTCCACACATGTGTGAGCACACCCAGCAGCCCAGGACTGACGGCCATTTTAAACCAACACACAGCAAGCACCTGTGGTAGCTGCCGAAGTAGGCCACGATGTTCTTGTGCTTGCACTCCTTCATCATGGTGATCTCCTGCTGGATGGACGTGATGTCATCAGCTGTGCAAACACATGTGTAAATGAGCAACTCACCAACTTCATCTTTCAGACAAAACTCAGCTCAGACAAGAAAAACACACTTTTAAGACCTAGCATTTAGCCCGTTAGCTTTCAGGCCAGAGTTTAACACCAAAGCTGACTGTGCTCGTCTGCACAGCTGACGAGTTGCTGCCATGTCTACGCCTGTTCTTAATGATTAGCTTGGTGGCCATCTTGAACTGGGTGGACTTCAAAAGACAATCAGGTGTAGATGTACATCCGATGGTTACATTTTGAACGTTTCATTAAACTCTGTCCAGTGGTTCTTGAGATATTTAGCTAACATTACAAACACACACACACACACACACACACACACACACACACACACACACAGAGATATGGACAACAAGACCGCATTCTGCACATTACACGTTCGTTGACAAACCATTACACCAGTGGAGGACTGTGGGGCCAGCAAAGACTCTCTGCTGGCCTAAACACAGCCATTAACTTATAGTTTAGTATTTTTGTCTGTATTTATAATTATTATTCTGAAATGTAGTGGTGTTCCGATCGATCGGCCACTGATCATTATTGGCCGATTTCCGTGAAAAGTACGTGATCGGTGTTTACCGATTAGGCCTGTCATGATTAATTTTGCTGGGCGATTAAATGTCTCAGAAATGATTGCCACAAACAAACTGTTTCCCACACGCAGCACACTCCCATAGTGGACCAAGCAGTTTGCTGGGGAAGTTGAACATCTGCATCCATCCAGCTGTTAAACCCAGCAGCAACACTGACGTCTGCGCTCCATACGTCACTCATGAAGCTTACAGAACATTCCAAAAGACAAGGTGCACGTGGTGCTGAGAGATAATGCCCGTAACATGCTGAAACTTGACCCGACGTCTGGTCTGCGCGGTGACCTCGAGAAATCAGCTGTTTGCGAGCTTATCCAGAAGGTGAACAGATCACCCTCGGATTGGGAATCTGGACGCTGTACTGGTCAACATCTGAGGTCAGAGCTTGGATCAGTGGAAAAAAGTCCCGAATTGGATCATTTTTGGAACAGAGTCGCCCTTACAGACTCAAGGCTGCAGAAATTACAATGTGAGCCTGAAGTGAAAATATTTGTCATTCTTATCTGACTCCCTTGGAAACAGCCTTGGAAAAGGCTGGATATCTAATTTCTCCTGAGACGTGTTTTACTGAGGACAAACAGCTGCTCCTCTTGTCTTGTCCGCTACCCCCCCCCCCCCGGAGAACTTTTCTATGAGCGTTATCGGAGGCCGGCTGGTTCTCAGACTGTTGCTATCTGGAATGTCTCATGGACAGAAATCTCCCTGCCTCAGTCTCAAAATGCAACATGTAACTGTCTTAAATGTGCTTATGGTATAGTTTTTACTGTCTCATGTGGTGTCTTGGCAGACAAAATGTGATACATTTTTTTAATACCAACGCTGTGACCCTTATGGTACTTTCCTTGTTTTTCACACCTTTGACCTTCATCCCGATACGGATGAGAGAGGCCGCGCTGAAGAACATAATGTGATTCGTCTCATGTGGTCTGAATAGGCAGCAGCTTCACACACTCACCCCCCCTTCAGGATGACTGTGCGTACATATTCACGCTGTATTGGTGAAAACTTGTGCAATGTTAATAAAAGTACTCTGACTCTGACTCTCTGACTCTGAAAGCTAGGACAGAATAAACTCATGACTGACAAAACTGAGAGGCTCCTCTTTATTAAAAATAGTCTTCCCACAAGGTTCAGCACCAAGTCAGAGACATTTAGCACGTGCACATGTTGCTCAAGGCAAATGCACTTTACTTTCACTTGTGCCGTTTGTGCTTCAAGGTCTTTAAGACCATATTAGTGCTATTTAAGTAGCAAATGGGCCCTTCTATTTTACACAACAGACCCATTATATTACTTACTTATGAATTATAAGGTACACAGTTGATTTTTTCTTTAACACATGCAGTTTACTCGTGCACTAAACAGTAAACCATGCTCTCAGGTATCTTTGATTTAGTAACTTTTTATAGTTTATTTGAATTTAACCTACATTTGACTTTAAATGTATCCTTTTTTACTTCACATTAGTTGATTTAGGTAATGTTTTGAGATTTATTTGACTCTCTGTAATGTTTAAATCCTGTTGAGAGCCTTGATGGTTTCAGTCTGTTAAACATTCTGTTACTGATGGTAGCTCAGTGTTTTCTCTTGTCCTTAGGACTGAACAGTAGGGGTTGAACGAGTACCGGTACATAATTTTTTAACTCGACATTAGCATAAAAAAACTCGAGAAGAACTCGAGTAGTCGATGACGTCATAGGATCTTAAGATGCAAACAAAAATAAAAATATGCATAAAAACGTCATTATTTACACACAAAAAAAAAGAACAACAAAACATTGGGAGCATACTGTATATTATGCTCCTACCATTTATCATTCTGCAGATAAGTCACAGGAAAAACAAAACTATTAGTTATTATTATTAAACTGCAAAAGTGAAAGAAATGTGCGGCACGTCAAAAACTGAAACTAAAAACAGTGGGGCAGACACCACCACGCACCTGCAACAGTGCATGCAACATCGCCCCCTATGGTAACAATATTTTGTAGCGGTTACGGGCAGAGCCCTGGTTATGGGGAGTGTACTATGTGTTATGTCTTTCCCATAATGTTTAGGGGTATGTTAGTGTTCTGGCCACACCATGAGTGAGATGGACGTCTGTGATATAGACCTGCCTCTTGTGTGTTATTAAAGTTTGGGTTTTTCCTGTTGCTCAGCTCAAAGTGCCTTGGTTGGGTTTAACCCACATTAGGGTACAATACATGGTAACAGAATTTGGTGTAACACCGGTTCTCAACGTGCTCCAAACAGGAAGTTGATTTATTTTCTGTGGTGTGACTGTGACGTGATGACGTCAATACGAAAATACTCGACGTGAAATTAAAAACCTCGATAGATGTCCTAGGAATCGATGTGTCGATTACTCGAATAGTCTGTTAAAGCCCTACTGAACAGTTGCTGTTTTGTGCCTGCAAGATTTTTTTTGTCTTGAAAAAGTCAAAGCATGTTTTTGTCCAAATTAAAATGATTTTATTGTTCCTATTTTCCAGATCACATAGCAAGTAGCACTCAACTAAATCAAAAATTTTACAGCCAAGCCATGTGATCAGCAGAACAAAACATGACGAGAGCATCCCCAGTCTGTTCCCTTCATTTCAAATATTTTCTCTTGTTTGTGCAGTTTACAGTAGCATATGTTTATTTAGAGCTTTTATCCAATCATATTTCAACCATCATCTGTTGCTAGGGTCAAAGAATCTGCCTCGAGGCCTTCAGAACCAACAGTGCTCGCACCAGCAGTTTAAAAACTGCTGCTTTCACCAGTCGGATGCTGAGTCAGCGACGCTGGAGCCATCTAGCAGGCAGTAGACAACACCAGTGTTATTATGTTTGATCAGATGGTCACACACTGGTCAGAGCTGGGAAACTGCATCTGTGGAGTCCTGCACAAGCTAAATGTTGAGCAGATGTTCTCAGCCCTGAAGTGAATTAAATGTTGTGCCAGAAAAATATTATACTTGGTCATAACTTCAACTAAGTGTTTCCAGTAACTGTTGATCAGTCCTGCTCACCTTGGAGGAGTTTTAGTCCACTCCTCTGTACAGAACAGCTTCAGCTCTGGATGTTGGTGGTTTCCTCACATTAACTGCTGCTTCAGGTCCTTCCACAACATCTGGACTGGATTAAGGTCAGGACTTTGACTTGGTCATTCCACAACATGAACTTTATTCTTCTTGAACATTCTTTGGTAGAGCATCTTGTGTGCTGAGGGTCATTGTGTTGCTGCATGACCCACCTTCTCTTCAGATTCACTTCATGGACAGATGTTCTGACATTTTCCTTTAGAATTATCTGATATCAATCAGAAGTCATTGTTCCATCAATGGTGGCAAGAAGACCTGGCCCAAACCATGATACTACCACTACCATGTTTCACAGATGGGATAAGGTTCTTCTGCAGGAATGCAGTTTTCATTTCTCCAAACATAACTATTTTCATTTAAACCAAAAAGTTCTACTTTGGTCTCATCCGTCCACAAAACATTCTTCAACAGTCTTCAGGTTTGTCCACGTGATCTTTAACAAACTGCAGACGAGCAGCAATGATCTTTCTGGAGAGCAGTGTCTTTCTCCTTCAACCTGCCATGAACCATTGTTGTTCAGTGTCTCCTGATGTTGGACTCATGAACATCATCATCAGTCAATGTGAGAGAGACCTTCAGTTGTTAGAAGTTACCCTGGGCTCCTTTGTGACCTCACTGTCTATTCCACACCTTGTTCTTGGAGTGATCTTTGTTGGTCCACCACTCCTGGGGAGGGTATTCATTCAATGTTTATTTAAACAGATAAGTCACACTGAGCCTCGAAGACTCATTTACAAGTGAGATCTGTTGGACAGACAATAAAAGTGGTAAAAAATAACACACAGGGTTTGGAGACAAAAAAAATTCCTAACACATTTTTGACCTCTGTTTGAAGGTCAAAATGTGGTAATGAAAAAAATCTCACACACAAGCACATAAGTAGCCAAGATGGTCTAGTGGCAGGGCTTTTGACTACGGATCCGAAGGTCGCGGGTTCGCGCCCCGGCCACTACCCAGCTTGGGGTGTCTATGAGTGCACACCTATTTCTCCAGCTCCCCGGGCGCTTTCGGGCTGCTCACTGCACCACCTGGTAGGTGGTTGGGTTAAATGCAGAGACGAATTTCGTCTGTGTATGGGAACATACGCAGATGACAGGAATAGACATTATTATTATTATTATATTATAATGACGCTGACAATATGCGCGAAGGGGGCTCAGCCAGCTCGCAGAGACACTGCAGAGTATCAAGCTAGATTTATACTCGACGTGTCGCGCAGCGCGCGCGCCAAAAGTGACGCAATATCGCAGTCCCCGCCCCTGCGCGTAGGCCCTGCGCGTCGTCTTGGCGCGTGTCGCGCACCTCCAAATTTTTGAAACTCCGCAAGCCTAGTGCGCGCGCCGTGTGCGCTACTGAATTGATTGACAGCTCGGGTGGGGACCACCCGACAGCCTTCACCCTCTTCACGCCGGAGCCTGCAGCTGTCGGCGCCGCTGTGGTCGTGGAGACAGCGTCGCGACGCATGGAGGAATGTTTTGTGACACAAATGTATTAAATTCTCCTTCGTTCCTGATCTGGAGTCGGACTTTTCTTTTGTTTTTTCGCCAAAAGTCACGTGATCGCTTTCTCCTCCGCTGACTCCATGCATTAAAGCCGCAAATAAAGACAACAGTTCAGCACGCGAGCGGAAAGCTATTTGTTTTTGTTGTGTGATTTCAAACAGTTCTTCTTCTACGGTAGATTTCTTCTTCTACACCTTTCTTGCAACATATGCACAGGTTTTAGAGGGTACTGCCTCCTGCTGGTCCGTAAAAGAACAGCACTTTGCCATGCGCCGCCGTGCGTCAACCATAAACACAGCGACGAAACTGTAAACGCATTTCGGCGCGCGTGCTCCAGCCTGCGGACCATTCATTCATTCATTCAACCTTTATTTAGTCAGGTAAATCTTTTGAACCTCATGGGCTCATTTACGAAAGCGACCTGCTAAAACTAAAGAACAATGAACAGCAATGGTAGAATTTCCTTAAACAATAAACAATAAACAAACAAACAATAAACAATAGAAAACAAAAGAGAGAAAAAAAAATATATATATATATATATTTTTTTAACAAAGTATCAAAAAACTAGCAAAACATTATAAGGTATATGTATAAAATCAAAGACAGGAACAAATCTGCATTGGTTTTTGCCAGGATTCCAACAGATTCTGAAAACCATTTAGAGAAGTCAAGGTCGAGAGCTTCAGATCTTTTTGTAAGATATTCCATGAAGCAGGAGCGGAGTAGGAGAAGGCCCTTTTTCCAAGTTCAGTCCTCACTGACGGAACACTGCAGGTAATCATGTCCTGAGAGCGCACGCTGTAGCTGCACTCACGTAAAGACATGTAGGAGGAGATGTATGAGGGCAGCAGACCAAGAAGTGATTTAAAGATGAAAATGTACCAGTGGAAGAGTCTGCGTGAGGTTAATGATGTCCAGTTAACCAGTGAATACAGGGTGCAGTGGTGGGTACGATAATCACAACCAGTTATGAATCTTAGTGCACCATGATAGACAACATCCAACATCCGCAGGGTGCTTGTAGGAGCATTCATGTAGAGAATGTCACCGTAATCAATGGAGGGAAGGAAAGTCACAGATACAAGGCGTTTCCTAACATTCAGTGATAGACATGATCTGTTTCTGAAAAAGAAACCCAGTTTAACTTTCAGTTTCTTCACTAGGTTTTCCACGTGGAGTTTAAAAGAGAGATGTGAATCGATCAGGATACCCAGATATTTATAGGAATCAACAAACTCAATAGGGACACCATTTGAAGATAAAATCAGAGGAGGATCTGCTGGAACCGCCTTCCTATTTGAAAAAAACATCCCTTTTGTTTTATCAGCATTTAGGACAAGTTTGAGATGGAACAAATCTGACTGGATGATGTCAAAAGCAGATTGCAGTAACAGGAAAGCCTTAGCAACTGTTTTAGCTCGGCAATAAACAACTGTATCATCAGCATAGAAATGTAAGGATGCATCAGGGATGCTCTGACCTACATTAGCTATGTAGATTGTAAAGAGAGTGGGTCCTAAAACTGAGCCTTGTGAGGACGGCCAGAGATGAATCCAGAGTCCTGAAATGATGACAGAATGTTTATTCAGCTGGGCTCCTCTGAAAAGTCTGTGGAATTCCTCAGCAGAAGGGTTGGGAGGGTGAGAGCGTCAGGTTTACAAAACTTCAGCAGGCGTGTTGAGATAAGACGGCTTGTCAAGGCCAGTCAGTGAGCCAAATTTCAGATAAACACGATTGTTTTGGGGACAGGCAGAACTTTAATGACATCTACCTTCAGTCTGTGTCGGTCCACTCGCTTCTGAAATGTCCAAATTAAAATGACCGTACCAATGGAACGTGCCTGAGAGAATCCCCGAGATCTAATCCATTCAGCCAAAAGTCTGGGTTCTCGAGACATGAACCAAGCATCATGTAAGGCAGGCAGCCTGACCAGGTCCAGATTTGCAGCCGACATCTTCCTTGTGTGTTGATAGACCAGGAACCAGACAAATCCAAAAAGCAGGAACCAGTTGTCATAAATCCAATTAAATATGTGTCCTTAAGATCCACAGATGACAGCAGAGATAGACACGTCATCAAGTCTTCCAAGTCGATGAGATATCCAGATGTGTGCATGCCAACAGGACAAATCGGCTCGCCTACAGCCTGTCTTCTTTTTGAAGAAATGTTATCAGTTGTGTTGAGGGACCAACTGACCAAATTGAAGTCCATAGTTATGATTCTGAAGATTTTGTAGAAGAGGCTCTCAGACAAGAAAGTTCATTCTCAAGGCTCTCAGACAGTTTCACAGACAAGACAAAGCAAAAGCAAAGGGGAGACTGAGAGGAGACGTCCGCCCTTGAGAAGAGCAAGTGTTGAATGACAATTGTCATTGTAACAAATCTGATTCTGACAATGGTCTTGATGTTCCTCCATTTGTCCACAATCTGTGTGACTGTGGACTGATGGAGTCCAAACTCTTTACAGATGTTTTGTAACCTTTTCTAGCCTGATGAGCATCAACAACTCTTTATCTGAGCTCCTCAGAAATCTCCTTTGTTCCTCCATGATCCACTTCCACCAACATGTTGTGAAGATCGGACTCTGATAGATCCTGGTCTTTAAATCAAACAGGGTGTCCACTCACACCTGATCATCATCCATTCATTGAAAACACCTGACTCTAATGTCACCTTCAGATTAACTGATAATCCTGGGGGTTCACATACTTTTACCATCACAAATATGTAATACTGGATCATTGTCCTCAATAAATAAATGACCAAGTATAAGAATTTTGTCTCATTTGTTTAACTGGGTTCTCTTGATCTACTTTTAGGACGAATGAAAAGCTGATGATGTTTTAGGTCATATTGATGCAGAAATATATAAAATTATAACAAGTTCACAAACTTTCAAGCACTCAAGCACATTATACATCTTACTACAGGTAGTCCCCGACTTACGAGCGAGTTCCGTTCCTACGACTATCACGTAAGACGAAATCTTGTATGTCGGAACCCGAAGCACGTGTTCTCGTAAGTCCGGATTTTCGGTCGTAAGTCGGAAAATTTATGCTAGCGCTACTACGAACACTCGTTTTTCATCACAAATGTTCATACTAGTTCATAAACATGCTCAGAAATTTGTTTCCAAACGGTTAGCTAACAAACTTTCATCTAAAAACACATAAAAGTGCTGTATTTTTTGTATGTTCGTTACAAATTTACTGCTCGTTCGCCAGCTCGTAAGTCCGGAACCGCGTATGTAAGAGCGCTCGTAAGTCGGGGACCACCTGTATACCGTTTTATTATTGTTTAGTATATATGTTAGATCCTTGTATACCGTTTCTTTTTATACTTTATATTTTTGCTATTTTTGGGTGTAACTGGGACCTTTAGTACACAATTTTGTTCCACCTCCTGTACCACATGTGATGAGAATGACAGTTTCCTTGATCCTTGAATTCTACCGTTTTCTACGTAGAAAATAATAAAAACTATAGTCTTAAAAAAAAAAACTAGTCAAAAGTAGTAAAAATTCTTTAACATTTACTTGATTTTTAAATTAAAAAAGGTAATTTGGTGTTATATAGTTTAGCTAACATGTCACAAAGCTGAAAAGGGCGATAATGTTTTAGCTCATAGCTGCATGTGCATGTTTGTTTGGCTGATAAAACACCTCATGTGAACCAGAGGATGAACTTTAGTGAGACTCTTAGAAATGATGATGAACATCACATGAACAACATTTGGAGTCAACAACATTCAAGTGGACAGACACACTCATCTTCCCCTTCAGAACAGAAAAAGAAGGAAAACAGCCTAAATGTTGAAATAATGAGCTGTACGCATGCCGTGGCCTGTTCCGTCTCTTACCAGGGTCCAACCTGACGATCTTGATAGCTGCCAGTTCAGAGGTCTTGATGTTGCGAGCCTGAAATGGACAGAAAAATAAAGATCAATAAATAACTGTAGAGGATAATCTGCTTTTAACGGTTTCCTACAGGGCAGACACAGAGAGGTGCGTCCCTGGAGGGGACGTCTACAGATTTGACTGTGAGGGTCAAAGTTAAAGATCCACTGACATGATTTTTCGACTATTCATCAAATTGCTCAATATATATATATTTTATCATTTAAACATGTTCGTTTTTGCAAACAAAATGATGAATCACTTTAATTTCGCTTTAAAAGTGATTTTGAACTTCAAGCCGTGTTTAATCATGGGAAATCCGTTTACACCCGAACGCACCATCTGTGACGTAGTGTGAGGCAGAGCTCTGGGCTTGTCACAGTGCGCGGGTGTGAGCAGCTCCACATGAAGGTAAGTCTGATACAGCATCAGACCTAAATTAGATCCTGTGTTTCTTGTTCCATCACCCAAACTATTTTCTGCTTCCCAAAATGAAGACAAATAACTCAAATCTTCACATAGATTGATAAATTCATCGGGTTTTAAATTGTCCGCTATTAAAGAGACCAGAGCCCTCTGCCTCTCACTACGTCACAGATGGTGCGTTCGCGTGTAATCGGATTTCCCATGATTAAACACGGCTTGAAGTTCAAAATCACTTTTAAAGCAAAATTAAAGTGATTTATCATTTTGTTTGCAAAAACGAACATATTTAAATGATAAAATATATATATATTTTGAGCAATTTTATGAATAGTAAAAAAATCATGTCACAATCCCTTTAAGAGTGTGATCCCCCTATAGTTGGAACACACCCTACGGTCCCCCTTTTTGAATAGGGGAACCACCACCCCAGTCTGCCAATCCAAGGGAACTGCCCCCGATGTCCACGCGATATTGCAGAGTCGCGTAAGCCAACACAACCCCACAACATCCAGAGCCCTAAGGAACTCAGGGCGAATCTCATCCACCCCTGGAGCCCTGCCACCGCAGAGCTTTTTAACCACCTCGGTGACCTCAGCTCCAGAGATTGGAGAGCCCGACCCAAAGTCCCCAGGCTCCGCTTCCTCAGTGGAAGACGTGCCAGTAGGATTGAGGAGGTCTTCGAAGTACTCCGCCCACCGACTCACAACATCCCGAGTTGAGGTCAACAGCACGCCATCCCCACCATAAATGGTGTTGGTCGCGTACCGCTTTCCCCCCCTGAGACGCCGGATGGTGGACCAGAATCGCCTCGAAGCCGTACGGAAGTCATTCTCCATGGCCTCTCCGAACTCCTCCCACGCCCGAGTTTTTGCCTCAGCAACCACCCGAGCCGCATGCCGCTTGGACTGTCGGTACCTATCTGCTGCTTCCGGGGTCCCACAGGCCAAAAAGGCCCAATAGGACTCCTTCTTCAGCCTGACAGCATCCCTCACCGCCGGTGTCCACCACCGGGTTCGAGGGTTGCCACCACGACAGGCACCAACAACCTTGCGGCCACAACTCTGATAAGCTGCCTCGACAATAGAGGTGCGGAACATGGCCCACTCGGACTCAATGTCCCCCGCCTCTGGATCTTAATAGCTATCAGATTTTTATGAATGCTTGCCTGATTTTTAAAGTTTTAAATGGACTTGCTCCTCCTCCTTTAATGTATTTTATAAGTAAAAAAACAAGTACAGTAAACACAAGAGCACTGCCTAGAGGATATTGTGATGTACAGCGGCACAGGACTAAATTTGGCCAAAATTATGTCCATCAGAGGCACGCAGTCGTGGAACACACTGCCAGTTTCCATCAGGAGCTGTGGCACCTACTCCAGCTTTAAAAACTCTTTGAATCTTTGGCTGAAACCTAACCAGAGGTTCACTCGTGTGTAGATTACTTTGTCTATTTTGTTATGGTGTCATATCTTTATTGTAATTTCATGTTGTGTTATAGTAGATGATGTTTGTATTATTCTCTGCTCTTTTGTTTTGTGGAATGTTTCTTGTTCTTACCTGCCTTAAGACAACGGATGAAAATTATCTGTTGTGCTAACTCTGGCATATTTACATTGATGCTTACTGCTGACATATTGATTAATATGCATTGTCCTAATTTAAATAAATAAATAAATTTACATGAATTGAACCCCCAACTCTCCCACTGGAGGACAGCTGCTCAAACCACTCAAGGCTGGGTTATACTCTGCAAGACGCCCTGTCGCACGTCTTTTACCCCCCCGTTGAGTGAGCAAACATTGCGCAACTTTTGGCCGCACTCCCGCTGCGATCCCCCGGTGACAGCCCGTCGTGTACATGGCCCCAAAGCAGGGGCCATGTCTTGTTTTTGCTTTGACAGACACATGGATAGTTTTGAAGAGAAACTTGTCTGTGTGTGCGCGTGCACGCAAACTGTGCGCCTCAGCACACTTTGCTCATTCATTCATTCATTCAACCTTTATTTAGTCAGGTAAATCTTTTGAACCTCATGGGCTCATTTACGAAAGCGACCTGCTAAAACTAAAGAACAATGAACAGCAGTGATAGAATTTCATTAAACAATAAACAAACAAACAATAAACAATAGAAAACAAAAAGAGAGAAAAAAACAAAATATATATATATATTTTTTTATATTTTTTTTTTTTTTAACAAAGTATCAAAAAACTAGCAAAACATTATAAGGTAGACGTATAAAATCAAAGACAGGAACAAATCTGCATTGGTTTTTGCCAGGATTCCAACAGATTCTGAAAACCATTTAGAGAAGTCAAGGTCGAGAGCTTCAGATCTTTTTGTAAGATATTCCATGAAGCAGGAGCAGAGTAGGAGAAGGCCCTTTTTCCAAGTTCAGTCCTCACTGACGGAACACTGCAGGTAATCATGTCCTGACCTCATTGCACCTAACACACACACACACACACACATCAATACATATATATTTATATATATATATATATATATTTACGCACACGCGCGCGCACACAAAAGCATGCGCGCGCCTGCATGCAGCCTTTAAAATAAAGCAAACTCCGCTGTGAGCAACAAGCCGTGGTGGTCTAGTGGTAACGTGTTGCGCTGCCACTCCAGAAGACGTGAGTTCAAATCTCACTTGGTTGATTTTTTTTTTTATTATATAATACGGTTATACTCCCGCACTTAATTTACTGTATAGATATTTGGGGTACAGCGTGCAAAACTGTAACTAAAGCCTATTTTTATTTTACAGAAGAGAGCCATAAGAATTATTACAAGAAAACATTACTGCCATCCATCAAATGCTTTGTTTTACAAATTGAAATTGCTAAAGTTTTTTTTAATGATTTGGTTGACTATAATATTCTTTTATTATTGTTCAAAGCTCAGAATTTATGGTTTTGTGTGAGAAATCATTTAATATCTTATATTTTTTTATATATGCGATTGCTATTTGAATTGATTGTTAATTTTGTTTGAAGAAGGGGCAGAAATAATGAGATTTTTTTCTTCTTCTGCCTCCTTTCATTTCATGTATTGTTTTGTTTTATAATGTGGTTTTGTAAATAATTTTCTTGTGTTTTTACAATTGGAAATGAATAAATTCAATAAAAAAATAAAAAAGTAGAACCAGGTGGGAATTGAACCCGAGTCTTTTGAGTGGAAGGCAGACGCGTTCCCCACGGGACCACTGAGGCATATACATCTTTTGAGGTCCAATTTCTTTTAAACAAACCACCGCTCATGAAATCCTGGCTAGACCCCCGATGAGAGGAACTCGCAGAGGTATGCAGTGGGAGGGAAGAGGGAGGGATTTATTATAATTTATCCCCCACGTCTTGCCAAGTATAAACACTCAATGCGGTCGGTGACACACACGCAATTGCATCATCGCTGGGTTCACTCAACGGGGGGTAAAAGACGTGAGACACTAGTATAAACCTAGCTTCAGTCCGACCAGAGGAGGCTGCCTTCGGACACATGAGGTGGGAACGGTTGGTGTACCCTAGCGGCCGAAAGTGGTACTGCACCATTTTTTGCCAAAATGAAAAACGGTCATATCTGAGCCAAAAATTGGTCTAAAAACATGGGGGAAAATCCATAAACATGTCACACCTCTCTATAAGTCGCAGGGCATGCAAATTAGGCAAAAAGAGCGGAAAATACGGTACTGGTAGTTTCTGCTTTTGCCGGAGTAGAAAAGTCCCTATCTACTTTTAATGAAACAAACAAACAAAAAAGATGTATCATAGTATCATAACTAAGGCGGTTACCTGGCTGGTGATTTCAGAGGGCATGGGTGACGGAGGCTTCGAATGGGTGTTGGCATCCTGGGACACAAAGCCTGAGTCGTGGGAGGACACGCTGCTTAGCCGATGTGCTCCTGCTGAGGGCATCTGAAGCAGGCTGTTGGCACAATATCACAGTGTGCATGTTAAACAGTATTATTATCAAGGCTGTCACATTTCCCCCCTTATTTTGTCTAGAAGATATTTTCTGTTTTGTTTTTGAAGATGGAGGATTTGTGAGCAAGTCGTGGTAAAAAAAAAAAAGACAGGGCTAAATGACGAATTGATCACAAAAGCAGTGAACATAAAGGCTGTCTAAACGATGGCATTCTTCTAATTTAGGTGAATCAAAGCTTTAAAACATTATCCATTATTTGATTTTTTTTTCCCCTCTAAAGATTAACAGCTGCCTTTGTGGTTTTTGTCTCCTGCTTTGTTATTCTCGCGCGGAGTTGCTTCCCTTTGTCACCCACACATTTTGAAATGCACAACTTGTGCTTCTCACCTCCCCTCTGGTCTCCTCCCCCACATCTACTCCTTCCCGTCTCCCCTCTGGAACAAACGTGCAGTTATCATTTCTCATTAATCTTCATTCACTAGCGTGAGGCTTGAGGATGAATGCCAAATTAAACATGGCATATTGAATAATCATTATTTATTTAAAGCAAGAGAGCATTTGTAAGACTTCTTTTTCTCTCGTTTGATAAATAAGCCTGGTGATTCTGTAGCGGCGACGCTCTACAACCACAGACTGATTAAAGGTTCTCCTGGCAAAGTATAAAACCAAACATAAAACGGTTCTCCTGAACAAATGGTGCAGTTTGAAAAAGTTTACTCTAGTACTTTTCCAGATACAGTATATTGATATGCACTTCCAACTAGGGCTTTAACAGACTACTCGAGTAATCGACACATCGATTACTTGGACCTCTATTGAGTTTTTTAATTTCAAGTCGAGTATTCGTAGTGACGTCATCACGCCGCAGTTACAGAACAGAAAATGAATCAACTTCCTGTTTGGAGCGGTTGCGAACCGGTGTTACACCATATTCTGTGACCACCGTATATTGTGACCGTAGGGGGCGGTGTTGCATGAACTGTTGCAGGTCACAGAATGTGGTGCAACACCGGGTCCAATGACCGAACCAGAACCAGCTTCCTCTGACCTTGTTTCACAAATAAAAGGCAAAAAATATTAATCTCTAAACCTATAAAAACCTATTAACATATTAATCTCTAAAACTAAACCTAATGCGCAGCACCACAGGCGGTGGTGCGGGGTGGTCAACCGCCCCACTGTTTTTAGTTTCGTTTTTGACGTGCCGCACATTTTTTTCACTTTTGCAGCTTAATAATAATAACTAACAGTTTTGGGTTTCCTGTGACTTATTTGCTGTAAGATAAATGGTAGGAGCCTAATATATGCTCCCAATGTTTTGTTGGTCTTTTTTTGTAAATAATAAATTACTTTTTTTTTTTTTTTTGCGGTTTTAATTAGTTAATTATTTTTTGCATCTTGAGATCCTATGACATCATCAACTACTCGAGCTCTACTCGAGTATTATTATGTTAATGTTGAGTTTAAAAATTATGTACTCGTTCAACCCCTACTTCCAACATGCGGGTACACACTCGTCAAAGCACTTTTATCAACTTACTGTACTTTACTCAACAAATATGTGTATAAATGTGTAACAATACATAAAAAAATGTCGACTTCTCCATCCCAACTGGCTCTTTCATGGATGCCACTACTGTTGATCTTTTTCAGTCACTTCTGCAGTTTCCTTAGGTAAACAAATGTGCATGGAAGTTTGACGCAGGGACATCGATATAAGGGAAAAAAGCTACGAAGCTTTCAGAAATCTTCTGATGGTTAATCATATTTCACAACATTCAGAAAAAGTCTGGTCATATCATGTTGGGGGTTTGCTGCAAAACGGGCACTCACATCAACAGTACCGGTAAGTAGGTGGACATAGCGTGATTTATTTTAAACTACTGTATAATCCATTTGGCTCTTGAAAATTTTTTACTTGATTATGTTGCTGCTTCACTGCTAAACTAAAATGTAAAAAATGAAAACAATAAGCTAAATGTGAATTCAAGTCAAGGGTTAAAGTGTAAAAAATAAAAAATAAATATTTTTTTCATTCAACCTTTATTTAGTCAGGTAAATCTCATTGAGCCTCGAGGACTCATTTACAAGAGCGATCTGCTACAAACTAAAGAATGATGACAACAGCAATGGTAGAATTTCCTTAAACAATAAACAATAGAAAACATAAGAGAGAAATACAGATTTTTTTTTAATAGATTATTCGTAGTATTCGAATAGTGGGTTTTTTGCCACAAATATCACACACGTTAAAATGTTAACACTAAAGAAAGGTAAAATCCTTTCAGCTTTAGATTACAAGAACTTCTATTTGAAGAAGGACTTTTTTCTTGACCTAGAATTACACACTTATAAATAAACCGTCAAACTATTGTCGTTCACCTTAAGAGTTTGAGAGGTTCGGTTCTTGTGTAGGCTCGTAGCCTTCAGCTTGTGATGTTTGACAGCTTTCGACGTAATCTGGCTGTAAGAAGCTTGAGAGTGACAAATCTGCCAGGAGCAAGAGCTGAGGAGCTCTCAAGATACCACAGGTACCGCGTGTTGACTGTCACCGGGAGTCAGACGCTTCATGACGACAGCATGTCACTTAGATTAGTACACGACTTTAAAAGTTTTCATCTCTTGTGCTGCTGTGATTTTTAGGTGGGTTGCTAATAATACTGTGTGTGTGTGTGTGTGTGTGTGTGTGTGTGTGTGTG
>JBBPBX010032517.1:0-33842 GCA_038048925.1 Garcialebias charrua
TTAGGAGTCAGTTTATAGTTAGGAGTCTCAGTTTGTAGTTAGGAGTCAGTTTGAAATTAGGAGTCAGTTTGAAGTTAGGAGTCAGTTTGTAGTTAGGAGTCAGTTTGTAGTTAGGAGTCAGTTTGTAGTTAGGAGTCAGTTTGTAATTAGGAGTCAGTTTGTAGTTAGGAGTCAATTTATAGTTAAGAGTCAGTTTGTGGTTAGTAGTCAGTTTGTAATTAGGAGTCAGTTTGTAGTTAGGAGTCAGTTTGTAGTTAGGAGTCAGTTTGTAGTTAGGAGTCAGTTTGAAGAGTCAGTTTGTAGTTAGGAGTCAGTTTGTAGTTAGGAGTCAGTTTGAAGTTAGGAGTCAGTTTGAAGTTAGGAGTCAGTTTGAAGTTAGGAGTCAGTTTGAAGGTAGGAGTCAGTTTGAAGTTAGGAGTCAGTTTGTAGTTAGGAGTCAGTTTGTAGTTAGGAGTCAGTTTGAAGTTAGGAGTCAGTTTGTAGTTAGGAGTCATTTTGTAGTTAGGAGTTGGTTTGTAGTTAGGAGTCAGTTTGTAGTTAGGAGTCAAATTGTAGTTAGGAGTCAGTTTGAAGTTAGGAGTCAGTTTGAAGTTAGGAGTCAGTTTATAGTAAGGACTCAGTTTGCTGTTAAGAGTCAGTTTGCTGTTAAGAGTCAGTTTGTAGTTAGGAGTCAGTTTGAAGTTAGGAGTCAGTTTGAAGTTAGGAGTCGGTTTATAGTTAGGAGTCAGTTTGTAGTTAGGAGTCAGTTTGTAGTTAGGAGTCAGTTTGAAGTTAGGAGTCAGTTTGAAGTTAGGAGTCAGTTTGTAGTTAGGAGTCAGTTTGAAGTTAGGAGTCAGTTTGAAGTTAGGAGTCAGTTTGTAGTTAGGAGTCAGTTTGTAGTTAGGAGTCAGTTTGAAGTTAGGAGTCAGTTTGTAGTTAGGAGTCATTTTGTAGTTAGGAGTTAGTTTGTAGTTAGGAGTCAGTTTGTAGTTAGGAGTCAAATTGTAGTTAGGAGTCAGTTTGAAGTTAGGAGTCAGTTTGAAGTTAAGAGTCAGTTTATAGTAAGGACTCAGTTTGCTGTTAAGAGTCAGTTTGCTGTTAAGAGTCAGTTTGTAGTTAGGAGTCAGTTTGAAGTTAGGAGTCAGTTTGAAGTTAGGAGTCAGTTTGTAGTTAGGAGTCAGTTTGTAGTTAGGAGTCAGTTTGTAGTTAGGAGTCAGTTTGCCATTAGTAGTCAGTTTGCAGTTAGTAGTCAGTTTGTAGTTAGGAGTCAGTTTGTAGTTAGGAGTCAGTTTGCCGTTAGGAGTCATTTTGTAGTTAGGAGTCAGGTTGTAGTTAGGAGTCAGTTTGTAATTAGGAGTCAGTTTGTAGTTAGGAGTCAGTTTGTAGTTAGGAGTCAGTTTGTAGTTAGGAGTCAGTTTGTAATTAGGAGTCAGTTTGTAGTTAGGTGTCAGTTTATAGTTGGGAGTCAGTTTGTAGTTAGGAGTCAGTTTGTAGTTGGGAGTCAGTATATAGTTAGGAGTCAGTTTGTAGTTAGGAGTCAGTTTGAAATTAGGAGTCAGTTTGAAAATAGGAGTCAGTTTGTAGTTAGGAGTCAGTTTGTAGTTAGGAGTCAGTTTGTAGTTAGGAGTCAGTTTGTAATTAGGAGTCAGTTTGTAGTTAGGAGTCAATTTATAGTTAAGAGTCAGTTTGTGGTTAGTAGTCAGTTTGTAATTAGGAGTAAGTTTGTAGTTAGGAGTCAGTTTGTAGTTAGGAGTCAGTTTGTAATTAGGAGTCAGTTTGTAGTTAGGTGTCAGTTTATAGTTAGGAGTCAGTTTGTAGTTAGGAGTCAGTTTGTAGTTAGGAGTCAGTTTATAGTTAGGTGTCAGTTTGTAGTTAGTAGTCAGTTTGTAATTAGGAGTCAGTTTGTAATTAGGAGTCAGTTTGTAGTTAGGAGTCAGTTTGTAGTTAGGAGTCAGTTTGTAGTTAGGAGTCAGTTTGTAGTTAAGTGTCAGTTTATAGTTAGGAGTCAGTTTGTAGTTAGGAGTCAGTTTGTAGTTAGGAGTCAGTTTGTAGTTAGGAGTCAGTTTGTAGTTAGGAGTCAGTTTGAAGTTAGTAGTCAGTTTGTAGTTTGGAGTCAGTTTGTAGTTAGGAGTCAGTTTGTAGTTAGGCGTCAGTTTGTAGTTAGGAGTCAGCTTGTAGTTAGGAGTCAGTTTGTAGTTAGGAGTCAGTTTGTAATTAGGAGTCAGTTTGTAATTAGGAGTCAGTTTGTAATTATGAGTCAGTTTTTAATTAGGAGTCAGTTTGTAGTTAGGAGTCAGTTTGTAATTAGGAGTCAGTTTGTAGTTAGGTGTCAGTTTGTAGTTAGGTGTCAGTTTGTAGTTAGGTGTCAGTTTATAGTTAGGAGTCAGTTTGTAGTTTGGAGTCAGTTTGTAGTTAGGTGTCAGTTTATAGTTACAAGTCAATTTGTCGTTAGGAGTCAGTTTTTAGTTAGGAGTCAGTTTGTAGTTAGGAGTCAGTTTGTAATTATGAGTCAGTTTGTAGTTAGGAGTCAGTTTATAGTTAGGAGTCAGTTTGTAGTTAGGAGTCAGTTTGTAATTAGGAGTCAGTTTGTAATTAGGAGTCAGTTTGTAATTAGGAGTCAGTTTGTAAGTATAGCCAGTTTGTAGTTAGGAGTCAGTTTTTAGTTAGGAGTCAGTTTGTAGTTAGGAGTCAGTTTGAAGTTAGGAGTCAGTTTGTAGTTAGGAGTCAGTTTGTAATTAGGAGTCAGTTTGTAGTTAGGAGTCAGTTTGTAGTTAGGCGTCAGTTTGTAGTTAGGAGTCAGTTTGTAGTTAGGAGTCAGTTTGTAGTTAGGAGTCAATTTATAGTTAAGAGACAGTTTGTGGTTAGGAGTCAGTTTGTATTTAGGAGTCAGTTTGTAGTTAGGAGTCAGTTTGTAGTTAGGAGTCAGTTTGTAATTAGGAGTCAGTTTGTAGTTAGGAGTCAGTTTGAAGTTAGTAGTCAGTTTGTAGTTAGGAGTCAGTTTGTAGTTAGGAGTCAGTTTGTAGTTAGGAGTCAGTTTGTAGTTAGGAGTCAGTTTGTAATTACAAGTCAGTTTATAGTTAGGAGTCAGTTTGTAATTAGGAGTCAGTTTGTAGTTAGGAGTCAGTTTTTAATTAGGAGTCAGTTTGTAGTTAGGAGTCAGTTTGTAGTTAGGAGTCAGTTTGTAATTAGGAGTCAGTTTGTAGTTAGGAGTCAGTTTGTAGTTAGGAGTCAGTTTGTAATTAGGAGTCAGTTTGTAGTTAGGAGTCAGTTTGTAGTTAGGAGTCAATTTGTAATTAGGAGTCAGTTTGTAGTTAGGTGTCAGTTAGTTAGGAGTCAGTTTGTAGTTAGGAGTCAGTTTGAAGTTAGGAGTCAGTTTGTAGTTAGGAGTCAGTTTGTAATTAGGAGTCAGTTTTTAGTTAGGAGTCAGTTTGTAGTTAGGAGTCAGTTTGTAATTAGGAGTCAGTTTGTAGTTAGGAGTCAGTTTGTAATTAGGAGTCAGTTTGTAGTTAAGAGTCAGTTTGTAATTATGAGTCAGTTTGTAGTTATGTGTCAGTTTGTAGTTAGGAGTCAGTTTTTAATTAGGAGTCAGTTTGTAGTTAGGAGTCAGTTTGTAGTTAGGAGTCAGTTTGTAATTAGGAGTCAGTTTGTAGTTAGGTGTCAGTTTATAGTTGGGAGTCAGTTTGAAGTTAGGAGTCAGTTTGTAGTTGGGAGTCAGTATATAGTTAGGAGTCAGTTTGTAGTTAGGAGTCAGTTTGAAATTAGGAGTCAGTTTGAAGTTAGGAGTCAGTTTGTAGTTAGGAGTCAGTTTGTAGTTAGGAGTCAGTTTGTAGTTAGGAGTCAGTTTGTAATTAGGAGTCAGTTTGTAGTTAGGAGTCAATTTATAGTTAAGAGTCAGTTTGTGGTTAGTAGTCAGTTTGTAATTAGGAGTCAGTTTGTAGTTAGGAGTCAGTTTGTAGTTAGGAGTCAGTTTGTAGTTAGGAGTCAGTTTGAAGAGTCAGTTTGTAGTTAGGAGTCAGTTTGTAGTTAGGAGTCAGTTTGAAGTTAGGAGTCAGTTTGAAGTTAGGAGTCAGTTTGTAGTTAGGAGTCAGTTTGAAGGTAGGAGTCAGTTTGAAGTTAGGAGTCAGTTTGTAGTTAGGAGTCAGTTTGTAGTTAGGAGTCAGTTTGAAGTTAGGAGTCAGTTTGAAGTTAGGAGTCAGTTTGTAGTTAGGAGTCATTTTGTAGTTAGGAGTTGGTTTGTAGTTAGGAGTCAGTTTGTAGTTAGGAGTCAAATTGTAGTTAGGAGTCAGTTTGAAGTTAGGAGTCAGTTTGAAGTTAGGAGACAGTTTATAGTAAGGACTCAGTTTGCTGTTAAGAGTCAGTTTGCTGTTAAGAGTCAGTTTGTAGTTAGGAGTCAGTTTGAAGTTAGGAGTCAGTTTGAAGTTAGGAGTCGGTTTATAGTTAGGAGTCAGTTTGTAGTTAGGAGTCAGTTTGTAGTTAGGAGTCAGTTTGTAGTTAGGAGTCAGTTTGAAGTTAGTAGTCAGTTTGTAGTTAGGAGTCAGTTTGTAGTTAGGAGTCAGTTTGTAGTTAGGCGTCAGTTTGTAGTTAGGAGTCAGCTTGTAGTTAGGAGTCAGTTTGTAGTTAGGAGTCAGTTTGTAATTAGGAGTCAGTTTGTATTAGGAGTCAGTTTGTAATTATGAGTCAGTTTTTAATTAGGAGTCAGTTTGTAGTTAGGAGTCAGTTTGTAATTAGGAGTCAGTTTGTAGTTAGGTGTCAGTTTGTAGTTAGGTGTCAGTTTATAGTTAGGAGTCAGTTTGTAGTTTGGAGTCAGTTTGTAGTTAGGAGTCAGTTTATAGTTACAAGTCAATTTGTCGTTAGGAGTCAGTTTTTAGTTAGGAGTCAGTTTGTAGTTAGGAGTCAGTTTGTAATTAGGAGTCAGTTTGTAGTTAGGAGTCAGTTTATAGTTAGGAGTCAGTTTGTAGTTAGGAGTCAGTTTGTAATTAGGAGTCAGTTTGTAATTAGGAGTCAGTTTGTAAGTATAGCCAGTTTGTAATTAGGAGTCAGTTTATAGTTAGGAGTCAGTTTGTAGTTAGGAGTCAGTTTGAAGTTAGGAGTCAGTTTGTAGTTAGGAGTCAGTTTGTAATTAGGAGTCAGTTTTTAGTTAGGAGTCAGTTTGTAGTTAGGAGTCAGTTTGTAGTTAGGAGTCAGTTTGTAGTTAGGAGTCAGTTTGTAGTTAGGAGTCAGTTTGTAGTTAAGTGTCAGTTTATAGTTAGGAGTCAGTTTATAGTTAGGTGTCAGTTTGTAGTTAGTAGTCAGTTTGTAATTAGGAGTCAGTTTGTAATTAGGAGTCAGTTTGTAGTTAGGAGTCAGTTTGTAGTTAGGAGTCAGTTTGTAGTTAGGAGTCAGTTTGTAGTTAAGTGTCAGTTTATAGTTAGGAGTCAGTTTGTAGTTAGGAGTCAGTTTGTAGTTAGGAGTCAGTTTGTAGTTAGGAGTCAGTTTGTAGTTAGGAGTCAGTTTGAAGTTAGGAGTCAGTTTGTAGTTTGGAGTCAGTTTGTAGTTAGGAGTCAGTTTGTAGTTAGGAGTCAGTTTGTAGTTAGGAGTCAGCTTGTAGTTAGGAGTCAGTTTGTAGTTAGGAGTCAGTTTGTAATTAGGAGTCAGTTTGTAATTAGGAGTCAGTTTGTAATTATGAGTCAGTTTTTAATTAGGAGTCAGTTTGTAGTTAGGAGTCAGTTTGTAATTAGGAGTCAGTTTGTAGTTAGGTGTCAGTTTGTAGTTAGGTGTCAGTTTGTAGTTAGGTGTCAGTTTGTAGTTAGGTGTCAGTTTATAGTTAGGAGTCAGTTTGTAGTTTGGAGTCAGTTTGTAGTTAGGTGTCAGTTTATAGTTACAAGTCAATTTGTCGTTAGGAGTCAGTTTTTAGTTAGGAGTCAGTTTGTAGTTAGGAGACAGTTTGTAATTATGAGTCAGTTTGTAGTTAGGAGTCAGTTTATAGTTAGGAGTCAGTTTGTAGTTAGGAGTCAGTTTGTAATTAGGAGTCAGTTTGTAATTAGGAGTCAGTTTGTAATTAGGAGTCAGTTTGTAAGTATAGCCAGTTTGTAGTTAGGAGTCAGTTTTTAGTTAGGAGTCAGTTTGTAGTTAGGAGTCAGTTTGAAGTTAGGAGTCAGTTTGTAGTTAGGAGTCAGTTTGTAATTAGGAGTCAGTTTGTAGTTAGGAGTCAGTTTGTAGTTAGGCGTCAGTTTGTAGTTAGGAGTCAGTTTGTAGTTAGGAGTCAGTTTGTAGTTAGGAGTCAATTTATAGTTAAGAGACAGTTTGTGGTTAGGAGTCAGTTTGTATTTAGGAGTCAGTTTGTAGTTAGGAGTCAGTTTGTAGTTAGGAGTCAGTTTGTAATTAGGAGTCAGTTTGTAGTTAGGAGTCAGTTTGAAGTTAGTAGTCAGTTTGTAGTTAGGAGTCAGTTTGTAGTTAGGAGTCAGTTTGTAGTTAGGAGTCAGTTTGTAGTTAGGAGTCAGTTTGTAATTACAAGTCAGTTTATAGTTAGGAGTCAGTTTGTAATTAGGAGTCAGTTTGTAGTTAGGAGTCAGTTTTTAATTAGGAGTCAGTTTGTAGTTAGGAGTCAGTTTGTAGTTAGGAGTCAGTTTGTAATTAGGAGTCAGTTTGTAGTTAGGTGTCAGTTTATAGTTACGAGTCAGTTTGTAGTTAGGAGTCAGTTTGTAATTAGGAGTCAGTTTGTAGTTAGGAGTCAATTTGTAATTAGGAGTCAGTTTGTAGTTAGGTGTCAGTGTATAGTTAGGAGTCAGTTTGTAGTTAGGAGTCAGTTTGAAGTTAGGAGTCAGTTTGTAGTTAGGAGTCAGTGGTTAATTAGGAGTCAGTTTTTAGTTAGGAGTCAGTTTGTAGTTAGGAGTCAGTTTGTAATTAGGAGTCAGTTTGTAGTTAGGAGTCAGTTTGTAATTAGGAGTCAGTTTGTAGTTAAGAGTCAGTTTGTAATTATGAGTCAGTTTGTAGTTATGTGTCAGTTTGTAGTTAGGAGTCAGTTTTTAATTAGGAGTCAGTTTGTAGTTAGGAGTCAGTTTGTAGTTAGGAGTCAGTTTGTAATTAGGAGTCAGTTTGTAGTTAGGTGTCAGTTTATAGTTGGGAGTCAGTTTGAAGTTAGGAGTCAGTTTGTAGTTGGGAGTCAGTATATAGTTAGGAGTCAGTTTGTAGTTAGGAGTCAGTTTGAAATTAGGAGTCAGTTTGAAGTTAGGAGTCAGTTTGTAGTTAGGAGTCAGTTTGTAGTTAGGAGTCAGTTTGTAGTTAGGAGTCAGTTTGTAATTAGGAGTCAGTTTGTAGTTAGGAGTCAATTTATAGTTAAGAGTCAGTTTGTGGTTAGTAGTCAGTTTGTAATTAGGAGTAAGTTTGTAGTTAGGAGTCAGTTTGTAGTTAGGAGTCAGTTTGTAGTTAGGAGTCAGTTTGAAGAGTCAGTTTGTAGTTAGGAGTCAGTTTGTAGTTAGGAGTCAGTTTGAAGTTAGGAGTCAGTTTGAAGTTAGGAGTCAGTTTGAAGTTAGGAGTCAGTTTGAAGGTAGGAGTCAGTTTGAAGTTAGGAGTCAGTTTGTAGTTAGGAGTCAGTTTGTAGTTAGGAGTCAGTTTGAAGTTAGGAGTCAGTTTGTAGTTAGGAGTCATTTTGTAGTTAGGAGTTGGTTTGTAGTTAGGAGTCAGTTTGTAGTTAGGAGTCAAATTGTAGTTAGGAGTCAGTTTGAAGTTAGGAGTCAGTTTGAAGTTAGGAGACAGTTTATAGTAAGGACTCAGTTTGCTGTTAAGAGTCAGTTTGCTGTTAAGAGTCAGTTTGTAGTTAGGAGTCAGTTTGAAGTTAGGAGTCAGTTTGAAGTTAGGAGTCGGTTTATAGTTAGGAGTCAGTTTGTAGTTAGGAGTCAGTTTGTAGTTAGGAGTCAGTTTGTAGTTAGGAGTCAGTTTGAAGTTAGTAGTCAGTTTGTAGTTTAGGAGTCAGTTTGTAGTTAGGAGTCAGTTTGTAGTTAGGCGTCAGTTTGTAGTTAGGAGTCAGCTTGTAGTTAGGAGTCAGTTTGTAGTTAGGAGTCAGTTTGTAATTAGGAGTCAGTTTGTAATTAGGAGTCAGTTTTTAATTAGGAGTCAGTTTGTAGTTAGGAGTCAGTTTGTAATTAGGAGTCAGTTTGTAGTTAGGTGTCAGTTTGTAGTTAGGTGTCAGTTTATAGTTAGGAGTCAGTTTGTAGTTTGGAGTCAGTTTGTAGTTAGGAGTCAGTTTATAGTTACAAGTCAATTTGTCGTTAGGAGTCAGTTTTTAGTTAGGAGTCAGTTTGTAGTTAGGAGTCAGTTTGTAATTAGGAGTCAGTTTGTAGTTAGGAGTCAGTTTATAGTTAGGAGTCAGTTTGTAGTTAGGAGTCAGTTTGTAATTAGGAGTCAGTTTGTAATTAGGAGTCAGTTTGTAAGTATAGCCAGTTTGTAGTTAGGAGTCAGTTTATAGTTAGGAGTCAGTTTGTAGTTAGGAGTCAGTTTGAAGTTAGGAGTCAGTTTGTAGTTAGGAGTCAGTTTGTAATTAGGAGTCAGTTTTTAGTTAGGAGTCAGTTTGTAGTTAGGAGTCAGTTTGTAGTTAGGAGTCAGTTTGTAGTTAGGAGTCAATTTATAGTTAAGAGACAGTTTGTGGTTAGGAGTCAGTTTGTATTTAGGAGTCAGTTTATAGTTAGGAGTCAGTTTGTAGTTAGGAGTCAGTTTGTAATTAGGAGTCAGTTTGTAGTTAGGAGTCAGTTTGAAGTTAGTAGTCAGTTTGTAGTTAGGAGTCAGTTTGTAGTTAGGAGTCAGTTTGTAGTTAGGAGTCAGTTTGTAGTTAGGAGTCAGTTTTTAGTTAGGAGTCAGTTTGTAATTACAAGTCAGTTTATAGTTAGGAGTCAGTTTGTAATTAGGAGTCAGTTTGTAATTAGGAGTCAGTTTGTAGGTAGGAGTCAGTTTTTAATTAGGAGTCAGTTTGTAGTTAGGAGTCAGTTTGTAGTTAGGAGTCAGTTTGTAATTAGGAGTCAGTTTGTAGTTAGGTGTCAGTTTATAGTTAGGAGTCAGTTTGTAGTTAGGAGTCAGTTTGTAATTAGGAGTCAGTTTGTAGTTAGGAGTCAGTTTGTAGTTAGGAGTCAGTTTGTAATTAGGAGTCAGTTTGTAGTTAGGTGTCAGTGTATAGTTAGGAGTCAGTTTGTAGTTAGGAGTCAGTTTGAAGTTAGGAGTCAGTTTGTAGTTAGGAGTCAGTTTGTAATTAGGAGTCAGTTTTTAGTTAGGAGTCAGTTTGTAGTTAGGAGTCAATTTGTAATTAGGAGTCAGTTTGTAGTTAGGAGTCAGTTTGTAATTAGGAGTCAGTTTGTAGTTAGGAGTCAGTTTTTAATTAGGAGTCAGTTTGTAGTTAGGAGTCAGTTTGTAGTTAGGAGTCAGTTTGTAATTAGGAGTCAGTTTGTAGTTAGGAGTCAGTTTGTAGTTAGGAGTCAGTTTAGAGTTAGGAGTCAGTTTGTAGTTAGGAGTCAGTTTGTAATTAGGAGTCAGTTTGTAATTAGGAGTCAGTTTGTAATTAGGTGTCAGTTTGTAGTTAGGTGTCAGTTTGTAGTTAGGAGTCAGTTTGTAGTTAGGAGTCAGTTTATAGTTAGGAGTCAGTTTGTAGTTAGGAGTCAGTTTGAAGTTAGGAGTCAGTTTGTAGTTAGGAGTCAATTTGTAGTTAGGAGTCAGTTTGTAATTAGGAGTCAGTTTGTAGTTTGGAGTCAGTTTGTAGTTAGGAGTCAGTTTGTAATTAGGAGTCAGTTTGTAATTAGGAGTCATTTTGTAGTTAGGAGTCAGTTTCTAGTTAGGAGTCAGTTTTAAGTTAGGAGTCAATTTGTAGGTGAGAAGCTGTTTCCCACTGCAGGAAGTTCTACCCAGAGCCCGGTTCTACCTCCTGAAGATACGCTGACTCTGTCACTCAGATCTGTGTGCTCGCTGTCCAAACTGTGAAAGTGTCTTTGTGTGGATTAACAAAAGAAAGAGTTAATTCACCTCCCACTCATCATGTTAAGGAGGAGGAGGGTGGAGGAGGAGGAGGAGGACGAGGAGGAGGAGGAGGAGGATGTGAAGGAAGCTGCTGCCAAGAGGAGGAACAAAAGCCAGATGTGAAGGAGATAGTCTGATCCAGAGGATAAACTCTCTGAGGGTTTCATCGCCCGTACAGATGGAAGTGATAACACTTAACTAAACACACACACACATATACACACATACACACACACACACACACACACACACAAGTTTGTTTTTCTATCTTTGTGGGGCCATTGCATTGACTTCCATTCATTTTTCATTAATCTTATGGGGCCCGGGCTTTGGGCCCCATAAGATGCAGTTGGTCCTCACAATTTGGTATAATTCAGAAAAATGGGCCTCACAAAGTTACATAAACAAGGACACACACACACACACCAGCCTCCAACTGACATCATGAGGAATTAAAGTCGTACCAGCTACAGAAATGTATCAAACATCAGCTCCAACAAAGATGGCCGCTGTGTCAAATGTCAACAACCTGATGTGATGTCATCCTGATGTGATGTCATGACGGGCAGAGACTGTTGGAAGTAAAGATGGGCAGAGGTTCAGCAGTCCATCTAAAACCTGGAGCAACTTCAGAATAAAGTTCCTGAATGAAAGACGTTAATCTCCATCATCTCCAGCTCATAATCTGATCAACAGATTAGAAGAATCTGTAGAAATCTCTGCGCTCAAAGGTCGAGGCTGAAGGTCGTGATGGTCGGGCCCTCGGGGGCCACTGCACCAGGTCTTGATCTGTTGTGGACTCAGGAGCACTTCCACAGACCATCACATTCACCATGTTTACAGATTATGTGCTCTAAAGGTCTCATGTCTTCTGCTTTCAGTGTTTTTGTAGAAATGGTCGACGTTGTTGTTGTAGCCGTGGCACCAGTCACAAGAACCAGTCACCAGAACCAGTCACCAGAACCAGAACCAGTCACCAGAACCAGTCACCAGAACCAGTCACCAGAACCAGTCACCAGAACCAGTCACCAGAACCAGTCACCACCAGAACCAGAACCAGAATCAGTCACCAGAACCAGTCAGCTGTGAGACCGTGTCAGAGGTGTTCAGGGCCAGCAGCACTTAGTGGGGCCGTTGAGAAGAACACAGATTGGGTGTGAGGAGTGAAGGGTTGCCTGTCACATGACAAGGTTGCCTCCAGATTAAATGGCTGCCATTAAAACGATACGAGCTGTGTCTCAGAGGGACGTCCAACTGAGGACGACCCTCGTCCCCTTTCTGGGACCGACACGGGCGTCTGGCTGCTCATCAGAGCCGCAGCAGGACTTAATGACCCGGAACAGTCAGTCAGGGAGCGAACGGGCTTTAAACAGTGAAGACAGGAGGCGTGTTCACACCCCGGACCTTCACCCTGCACCACTCACCAGAGGCCCCCGCCCCGACAAACACAACGTCTGTGAAGAAGACGTCCAGCTCCTGTCACATGCTCAGCTTCAAACACAGACCTCCACATGGTGCATGTAACGACCAGGACCGTTCAAACTTCATGCAGATTCTTGTTGTTGACTCGTGTTGTTTACCAGAACATTACTGATCAACATGAATCAGAGAAAACAAACTGTCTGTGCCCAGAGAGGAAATCATCGAACCTCCCGCCCCAACACCGTCAACAAAAATATTCTGTAGTTTTATTTATTAGAAAAAAAAGTGTTTATACATACGGGGGTAGATGAGATTCGCCCTGAGTTCCTTAGGGCTCTGGATGTTGTGGGGTTGTGTTGGCTTACGCGACTCTGCAATATCGCGTGGACATCGGGGGCAGTTCCCTTGGATTGGCAGACTGGGGTGGTGGTTCCCCTATTCAAAAAGGGGGACCGTAGGGTGTGTTCCAACTATAGGGGGATCACACTCTTAAGCCTCCCTGGTAAGGTCTATTCAGGGGTTCTGGAGAGGAGGGTCCGTCGGATAGTCGAACCTCGGATTCAGGAGGAGCAGTGTGGTTTTCGTCCTGGTCGTGGAACACTGGACCAGCTCTACACCCTCAGCAGGGTCCTGGAGGGTGCGTGGGAGTTTGCCCAACCAGTTTACATGTGCTTTGTGGACTTGGAAAAGGCATTCGACCGCGTCCCTCGGGGGGTTCTGTGGGGGGTACTCCGGGAGTATGGGGTACCAGGCCCTTTGATAAGGGCTGTTAGGTCCCTGTACGACCGGTGTCAGAGCTTGGTCCGCATTGCCGGCAGTAAGTCAGGCTCGTTTCCGGTGAGAGTTGGACTCCGCCAAGGTTGCCCTTTGTCACCGATTCTGTTCATAACTTTTATGGACAGAATTTCTAGGCGCAGCCAAGGTGTTGAGAGGATCCGTTTTGGTGACCTTAGAATCGCTTCTCTGTTTTTTGCAGATGATGTGGTCCTATTGGCTTCATCAGTTCGTGATTTACAACTTTCACTGGAGCGGTTTGCAGCCGAGTGTGATGCGGCCGGGATGAGGATCAGTTCCTCCAAATCCGAGGCCATGGTCTTGAGCCGGAAAAGGGTAGCATGCCCTCTCCGGGTCGGGGAGGAGGTCCTGCCCCAAGTGGAGGAGTTTAAGTATCTCGGGATCTTGTTCACGAATGAGGGAAAACTGGAGCGTGAGATCGATAGGCGGATAGGTGCAGCGTCCGCAGTGAAGCGGGCGCTGTACCGGTCTGTCGTGGTGAAGAGAGAGCTGAGTCAAAAGGCAAAGCTCTCAATTTACCGATCGATCTACGTTCCCACCCTCATCTATGGTCATGAGCTTTGGGTTATGACCGAAAGAACAAGATCTCGGATACAAGCGGCTGAAATGAGTTTTCTCCGCAGGGTGGCTGGACTCTCCCTTAGAGATAGGGTGAGAAGCTCAGTCATCCGGGAGGGACTCGGAGTAGAGCCGCTGCTTCTCCACATCGAGAGGAGCCAGTTGAGGTGGCTCGGGCATCTGGTTAGGATGCCTCCTGGACGCCTCCCTGGTGAGGTGTTCCGGGCATGTCCCACCGGGAGGAGACCCAGAGGAAGACCCAGGACACGCTGGAGGGACTATGTTTCTCGGCTGGCCTGGGAACGCCTTGGGATTCCCCCAGAGGAGCTGCTCCATGTGGCTGGGGAGAGGGAAGTCTGGGCCTCCCTACTTAGGCTGCTACCCCCGCGACCCGACCCCGGATAAGCGGACGACAATGGATGGATGGATGGATGGATAAACACTTTGTCTTCTTCTTCCTTATGAGTGGCTCCACTGAACTTCAAACTCAGTCTTCTAACAGAGGTCTGGGAAGGATCTCTGAGGTGGTTCCTAGGATCTGTTGGAGCCACTCTTCCAGTTTGGGGATCACAGCACCGAGTCCTCCGATGATCTCTGAGACTCTCCACATCTTCTCCATTTCCTCTTTCAGCTCCAGGCGTTTCTCCAGCTGCTCCCTCTTCCAGATGTTACAGTCTCTTTAGATCCTTACATCTATCACCACTGTCTTCATCTCTTGTTGTCCACCACCAGAAGGTCTGGTTGGTTAGCCGTCATGGTAAATGGTGAAGTGGACTGTACCTATACAGCTCCTTTCTATCTGATCAACATGCTCAAAGCACTTTACAACAATCTGTGCCTCATTCACCCATTCATACAGCATCTACTAGATCTCTACTAGATCTCTACTAGATCTCTACTAGATCTCTACTAGATCTCTACTAGATCTCTAATCAGAGCTTCATCACATTCATTCCACTCTCCACCATCCTTGGTGGCATCTCCCACATTTACTATGGGAGCTCCAGTCCATACTTGGTGCACATGTTCCTGTATATTAATCCAGATGTTCTTGTATATTATTCCACATGTTCCTGTATATTAATAGAATAGAATAGAATAGAATAGAATAGAATATATCTTTATTGGCATATTTGTACCGGGGTACAAAACATTGCGATTGGCGCGCGCACCATCCTAAGAGGGACGTACGCACGGAAAGCCGCAGCAGAACTTAATCCGCGCCGCCAGACAATCAGATATGGGGGAAAAAAAGGAACATTACAGTGGGATAATCATTGGTATTCAAAAAAGAATCTATCACATTTTGTCTTAGGACATTCTATGATAAAGTCAAAAAAAACTCTACCAGCTCAAGCACAGATAAGACAAAAGACATGTTGCATTTTGGTGGCGGTGCAGGGAGATAAGTCTGTGAGCAATCGTTCAGATAAGCACAGTCTGCAGATGGGCTCAGCCGGCTCCATCTGAGTGCACACAGAGACCTCTGGGGGGGGGACAGTTATTCCAACAGCTTCAGACTCCAGGAGAGGTTTGCAGTCAGCCTTTTTTCAAGGTTGCTTGGGTCCCGATTAGATTAGTTGCTTTATTTATTTTCAGGGCAGGCTACAGTGTACTCTGACTGCAGCCTTGAGTCCAGGTGCCGTCTGGGTCCAAATTCGTCCGAATTATGTGAGCTTTCCAAAAAAGCTAAGTCTGGTCCTCTGGACATTCAAAAAACAAAACAAAACAATGCATGTTTTTTGAATGTCCAGAGGACCAGACTTAGCTTTTTTGGATTTTTCTACCTGGATTATTGAGCATGCATCAGGGTATGTGAGCTTTCATTCAATCCAGATGTTCTTGCATCCAGATGTTCTTGTATATTATTCCACATGTTCCTGTATATTAATCCAGATGTTCTTGTATATTATTCCACATGTTCCTGTATATTAATCCAGATGTTCTTGTATATTATTCCACATGTTCCTGTATATTAATCCAGATGTTCTTGTATATTAATCCACATGTTCCTGTATATTAATCCAGATGTTCCTGTATATTAATCCACATGTTCACGTATATCATTCCACATGTTCCTTTGTTACTTTGTGAATGTTGGACCAAATCTTTCGGCGTCAATTCCGGAAGTGGGGGAAAATGTAAATTACTTGATTGAGAATTGTGTAAACAGTATGTTTCTAAAGAGAACTGATAAGGATGAAATAATGAATGTAGTTAAAAAATGTACTGACAAAAAATCCAAAGACTGAAGAAATGGATATGATGGTGGTAAAGGAAATAATGAGTCATGTTATCGAACCATTTACATACTGTATATATGTAATTTGTCATTTTCAACTGGAGTGTTTCCTAACAGAATGAAAATAGCTAAAGTAGTTCCATTATTTAAAAATGGTGATAAATGTGCATTCAATAATTATAGACCTATATCCTTGTTGCCACAATTTTCAAAAATTCTAGAGAAATTATTCGTGACCAGACTTGACCAATTCTTGGATAAAAACAATATTCTAAGTAACTGTCAATATGGATTTAGATTTAAAAAATCAACGTCAATGGCTCTTATGGATTTGATGGAACAAGTTACAACAGCTGTGGATCAGAAACAACATTGCATAAGTATATTTGTTGATCTAAAAAAAAGCATTTGACACCATTGATCATTCCATTTTACTTGATAAATTAAAACAATATGGTATTAGAGGACCTGCACTGCAGTGGATATTTAGTTATCTGAAAGATAGAAAGCAGTTTGTTCAAATAGAAGATGTAAGATCTACTTTAAGCAATGTTTTATCTGGAGTGCCACAAGGCTCTGTACTTGGACCTAAGTTGTTTATTTTATATGTAAATGATTTAATGAAGGTGTCCGATGTCCTCAAATGTGTTCTTTTTGCTGACGACACTACTTTCTTTTGTGCGGGCAAAGACTTGGAAGAATTGTCTGAGTTGATAAATATTGAATTCGTTAAAATACAACGTTGGTTTAAATTAAATAAGTTATCCTTGAACCTCGAAAAAACCAATTATATGATTTTTAGTAAGAGAAAGATAACTGTTGATGTTCGTTTTAAGATTGACGGCTCTGTGATATGTAGGGTAAGGGAAGTCTAGTTTTTGGGTGTAATTATTGATGATAAGTTGTCGTGGAAGCAACACGTGTAAATTTTATAAAAACTAAAATATCTAGATCAATTGCAGTGTTGTATAGAGTTAAAGGTCTATTAAATGATAAAGCAATGTATTTGTTGTACAACGCAATACTAATCCCGCATTTAATTTATTGTGTTGAGGTTTGGGATACAACATGCAAAACTATAACTAAGCCCATTTTTATTTTATAGAAAAGAGCTAAAAGAATAATCTCTAGAAATAATAATTACCATCCATCAAATGTTTTGTTTTGCAAATTAAAATTACTGAAATTTTATGATCTGGTTGACTACAATATACTCTTAATATTATACAAGGCTCAGAACTTCACATTACCCTCAGATATCCAAACGTTTTTGTAAAAAGACAGAGCACTTACAATCTTAAGGGTACTGATATTTTTGTTATACCACAACATAGAACTTGTCTAAAGAGTAGGTCTACTATAATTTATGGAATAGGTCTATGGAATGGTTTAGAGAACGATATGAAAGTTGCAAAAACAATGACTTTATTTAAAAAAACAAATAAAATTAGGTTTTTGGAAAAATATAAATAAATTTGTTTGTTTCAAAATTTATCAATGGTAAAGTATGATGAGTTATCTATTGTGTAATTTTTTTGCGGATTATTGTTGTTTGAATTGATTGTTTGAATTATTTTTGTTAAAAAAAGGGGCAGACATAATAAGATTTTATCTTCTTCTGCTTCCTTTCATTTCATGTAATGTTTGGTTTTTATTTACTTAGAATTGTAAATAGTTTTTTATGTTGTTTTAAATTTGAACTTCGAAATGAATAAAGATTATTAAAAAAAATAAAAAAGTAAAAAAGTTCCTGTATATTTTTCCACACGTTCCTGTATATTAATCCACATGTTCCTCTATATTATTCCACATGTTTCTGTATATTAATCCAGATGTTCACATATATTAATCCAGATGTTCCTATATATTAATCCAGATGTTCCTGTATATCATTCCACATGTTCCTGTATATTAATCCAGATGTTCTTGTATATTAATCCACATGTTCCTGTATATTAATCCACATGTTCCTCTATATTATTCCACATGTTTCTGTATACTGTATTGGTAAATGGAGCTTACTTATATAGCGCTTTCCAGCCCCCTATGAGGGGCCTCAAAGCGCTTCATAGTACCAGCCATACACACATTCACACACCGGTAGCGGTAGACTGCCATGCAAGGTGCCATCCAGTCCTACCGGGAGCAACTCGCGGTTAAGTGTCTTGCCCAGGGACACAACAAGGTATGCAGTGACCGGGGATCGAACCCGGGACCTTCCGGTCCTGAGCCAGCTGCCCTGCCTCTACACCATCTCGGCCCAATTGTTAATCCAGATGTTCACGTATATCATTCCACATGTTCCTGTATATTAATCCAGATGTTCAGGTATATTAATCCAGATGTTCCTGTATATTAATCCAAATGTTCCTGTACATTATTCCAGATGTTCCCCTATATTAATCCACATGTTCCTCTATATTATTCCACATGTTCCTGTATATTAATCCAGATGTTCATGTATATTAATCCAGATGTTCATGTATATTAATCCAGATGTTCCTGTACATTATTCCAGATGTTCCCATATATTAATCCACATGTTCCTCTATATTATTCCACATGTTCCTGTATATTAATCCAGATGTTCATGTATATTAATCCACATGTTCCTCTATATTATTCCACATGTTCCAAACGCCTCACTCGGAAAGCCTACCGCATGGCAGGTGATCCCACACACCCACTACACAGCCGCTTTAGACTGCTGCCATCAGGGAGGAGACTGAGGAGTCTCCAGGCTCGAACCAGCAGACTGAGAGACAGCTCTGTTCATCAGGCAGTCAGGATGCTAAACACTCTGCCTGCTCTGCCCCCCCTCCCATTTGAACTGCCTTAACACTAAAACTTTCTCACACATTACCACACAACACAAAGATTTTAACACTGGACTCTGTGTCATCAAACGGGTTATTCACTAAACTCTCGGTCATGTGCTCATACAGTTTGCACTACTTCTCATACTTGCACTAATGTTTGTATTACATCACTGCCTATAATCATAATACTGTTTACATTCTCTGTTTACATTTATTAATACTGTTTACTTTTATTACTACTGCTTACATGTAATTACTACTGTTTACATTTACACTACTCTAATATCTACACCACTGCTGATACATATACAGTGTGCTCTGAACGGTCTTATTTAGGGATGCCCAATGTGCCTTACTGCATATGCCACTTTTTGCCTCTATAACAACATCAACTACTACCTCATACATATACTGTGTACATTAACTCATACGCTGCTTTGCCACTTTGCAAATGTCAATGCTAGAAACCTTTAGTTTATTTTAGTTATACTTTTTATACTCTTTTTTTATACTAGTATGCAAAAACTCAGGACAGTATTATGTTCATTAAATGTTTAATGTTTTAGTTTTAGAGTTGGTGTAAATTTTCATACTCTTATACCACTATGCAAAAAACTCAGGACAGTGTTAGTTTTACTATTTTATGCTTATGTCAATTATTATATGTTTCAGTGTTTCAATGTTTAGATGTTTACTGTTGCACCGAGGGACTGAGAGAAACGCAATTTCGGTCCTGTGTATGTCCTGTACAGTACATATTGCAGATCTGACAATAAAGTTGACTTTGACTTTGACTTTGACTTGATGTTCCTGTATATTAATCCAGATGTTCCATGTATATTAATCCAGATGTTCCTGTATACAGTATTATTCCACATGTTCCTGTATATTAATCCAGATGTTCCTGTATATTAATCCAAATGTTCCTGTACATTATTCCAGATGTTCCCCTATATTAATCCTCATGTTCCTCTATATTATTCCACAATTTCCTGTATATTAATCCAGATGTTCATGTATATTAATCCACATGTTCCTCTATATTATTCCACATGTTCCTGTATATTAATCCACATGTTCCTCTATATTATTCCACATGTTCCTGTATATTAATCCACATGTCCCTCTATATTATTCCACATGTTCCCATATATTAATCCACATGTTCCTCTTTATTATACCACATGTTCCTGTATATTAATCCAGATGTTCCTGTATATTAATCCAGATGTTCATGTATATTAATCCAAATGTTCCTGTACATTATTCCAGATGTTCCTGTACATTATTCCAGATGTTCCCATATTAATCCACATGTTCCTCTATATTATTCCACATGTTCCTGTATATTAATCCAGATGTTCATGTACGGTATATTAATCCACATGTTCCTCTATATTATTCCACATGTTCCTGTATATTAATCCAGATGTTCCTGTATATTAATCCAGATGTTCCTTTATATTATTCCACATGTTCCTGTATATTAATCCAGATGTTCCTGTATATTAATCCAAATGTTCCTGTACATTATTCCAGATGTTCCCCTATATTAATCCTCATGTTCCTCTATATTATTCCACATGTTCCTGTATATTAATCCAGATGTTCATGTATATTAATCCACGTTCCTCTATATTATTCCACATGTTCCTGTATATTAATCCAGATGTTCCTGTATATTAATCCAGATGTTCATGTATATTATTCCAAATGTTCCTGTATATTAATCCAGATGTTCATGTAAATTAATCCAGATGTTCCCGTACATTATTCCACATGTTCCTGTACATTATTCCAGATGTTCCTGTATATTAATCCACATGTTCCTGTACATTCAGTGTTTCCTACTTGCCTTGGCAGGGCGCTCATATCTTCCGTGATTTTTGTCGATGGGGTGTGGAGACGAAGACACGAGGAAACTGAGCGCTGTAACTTTTTAGTTTGCCCGTCTGTATTGTGCGCCGCTACATCAGTTGTGGACGCGGGGTGGGGGGTGAGGGCATTGGTAGGCAGGGCTCTCAGTTCTGTTGACAGGGCGGGGCGCCCTGCTTGTATAACCGTAGGGAAAGTGACATTATCCAGATGTTCCCATATATTATTCTAGCTACATGCTAGGCTAATTGGTAACTCTAAATAGTCTCTAGGTGTGCGTGGGAGTGAGGGTTGTTTGTCTCTGTGTCCATGTGAAGGACAGGAGACTCTTCTTGGATCAGGACTTTTGCACAGGAGTGTATTTAACACAGATGTTGGGTTTCGTCCCCTAACTGCTCTGAAGCCTGGTGGCTACTGCAGCTCATTTTCAGCCACATCAAACATCCCACTCGCCGAAGTAAAGCGAGTCAATAAAAGCTCTTTCATTGTCGTTAATACGAACTCTTGACTTTATCGTGTGCGCAGCTCAATCTCCCATGAATTTTTCACTCTCATCCCTCAGAGGCGCCCGAGAGCCTCTGACGCAGCGCTCGGAGGGCGGCGGTCTCTCCTACAACAATTAGGAGATAAAAAAACACTTAAAGGCTCATTATTGGTTTGCTGCAGAGCTGCTGCGGCGCAGGCTCCACAGCAGCTGACAGACGGCAGCGCCTGCAGGTCAAAGGCTAATTAAGCAGAGAGGAACCTTTGCTCCTGCATTGTTAACCAATCTGTCCCCGGTGAAGATGGCCGCCACGGAGGCGTGACACGGCCGTCGTCCTCGCGCTAAATCTCCATCTCAGCTACTGTGCCTCATCAGCTCACCAAATGGTGTGTCAGTCTGCGGCTGGGCTCGGCGCCGCGATCCATCCAGGAGTTATGGATATGCAATAATGAGCTGAGGCGGCCGATCGATGTTTGTGTGACTTTTCTATCATTCCGTCTTAAAGAAGAGATTAATTGTGAGGCGACAGGGTAAGAAAAATGCCAAAGTAAAGGACACAGGAAGAGTGAAATATATTGCTATGGAAAGGAGGACGCCGCTCGCGGTGCTAAAGCTGCCAGATGTGTTTATCCAAGCCGTTGAGCTGTTTCAGAGAGCTGCCAAGGCGACGCCGTTTATCAGTCAGGCTGAAAATAGGGTTGCCAACTCCTTGATAAATAAATAAGGGACACCTCTCGGCAGGGCTGGTCACCCCATTTAACCCCCCCCACACACACACACACACACACACACACACACACAAACACCCTGCCTGCCCCTCCTCACTTTGAAATCAACCTGAATTCATTTGGATACGTGTTTTTGAATTATAAAAATATGTATAAACAAATTATTACACAATTAACCATTTATTTTTAGTGCAAATAGAATTGCCAGAAACAAACATATCTTTTGAAAATTATGTATCTTTCTTAAACAGACCTCTGTCCTGCTTAAAGCTGCTATATATGTAACTTTTCTAACAATATATTTTTAACATATTTCTTCACTCTGTCACTAGATTGATGTTAGAGAGGTAATCTCTGAAAAAAACTAAAAAAAAATATTGTCCCCTTGCTTCTCCAGGTGGTAAATAAGCATTTCTAAAAAGAAAAAGTGACCCGCCATTTTCCAGCCAATAAAAACAAAGTTTGTAACCAGCCAATAAAAACCGAGCTTGAATTCGAATCAGCCAATAAAAACAGAGCTTGAATTTGAATTTTAACAGACCACAAGGGGGCAGTGCCATATATGGCTCTGAGGGGGAGGGATCAGAATGCTTTGCTTGTTGAAATTTTTTCTAAGTGCTGATGTTCTACAGAAACTGCAGACTCCACCTTTAATAACTTAAAACAGTATTAAATAACAAAAAAATCAATACGAACATTCTGTAATAGTGCATTTAGTGCAACATGCAAATAAAGTTTGTAGTAAATTTGTAAGCAAGACATTTCATAATTTAGACTGACAATGAGCTCACTTCTAATTAGTTCAGTAGAACATTTGTTTTGCACATCAGTCCACTTACTTTTCATGAAAGAGAAAATCCTTTCCACAAACCCAGTGGAAGATGGGATGCTGAGGACAAAGGATACAACAGCTGGATGTTGGGGAGGTCAGCTGCCTGAAGAACTTGCATCCACTTCTCTGCTGTTCCCTGGGACTGCCACCTTTCTTTCTCCTGAGGTGAGGTGGTGAGGTGGTCTATCAGGCTGTTTGCAGTCACACATTCCTCATACAGCTCATCCATAGACATGTTCAGCCTGCCAAAAGGTGTTAAAGTTCATTAGTGACACATAGCCTAGGTTATGTAGTGATAAATAAATGGAAAAACGTGTATTGTTTATATTTATAATTTAGCATTGTATTTAAACTACATTTTGAAATGTATTTATTAATTTACCTATATGAACTGTGTTTTTTTAAAGATGGACAAGGTTGTATGTTTGCATAGTGTAAAGTAAATTCACAATTATGTATTTATTTGTACGTGTCAATTGTACACTTTTGTTTATAACTATCAATAATTAAACATGGTTCACCACTACACTGGAAATTATTGAATTTTTACCTGCCAACCAGGTGAAGACTTTCAGTGATCTTCTCCACTTCCTCAAAGGATATTTTTCCAGATGCCAGAGAGAGGGGCTGAAGGTGAAAGAGCCAGTTTTCCTCTGAGAAGTCAAACCACTTCTGGACATAACTGATGGCAGTTTTTTTTTTTTACATACCATATCTGCCTCTGGTGTTGCCCGGTGCAGAACAAATTGGTCAAGGGTTCTCCTGGTTTTGTTGTCTTTCACGTTTCTTATGTGTCCAACTGCAGAAGCTGTTTCACATCAAACTGTCCACCGTGGGCTACAGAAAAAGTACGCTTGCAGACAGTACAGTTCGCTTTGTAGCCATTATCATTCACGCGTTCCAGCCACTTCCTTTTCCCACTCGACTCTGTATTTTTGCAGCCGTTTCTTTTTTTCTCCTGGTGGGAGTAGCAGGCTCGAAGGTGATCTATGTTCACTGTTTAAATCCCCTGAATGTTTGCCGCTCGCGTCCATAATGCCTTCTTCAAATCTGTCGCTGCCGTGTCTTCCGTAAACTGCCAAGACTGGACCAATGAGATGAGCCGGATTCTGTAGTTTCAATCACGTGTGTAAAAGGCTGTCAGCTCATTGGTCACAGAGCAGAGCGGCTTCTTTACCGTAATAATTGACATAAAAGCGCATCATTATTTATCAACTCCATTGACGTTGACAGAATAGTTTTGATTCTCACGATATTACGGGACAAAGTGCGTCCCGTAATAGATCAATAAGGGACACGTACTTTTGTTTCTAAATACGGAACGATTCCGTTTTTCAAGGGACGGTTGGCAACCCTAGTCAGGCTGCTGCTCAGAAAGTCACAACACGTGAGCTAGGCTAACACGTGAGCTAGGCTAACACGGCTTCATGTAAAACACCAAAAACACTGGACCTAACAGAAATGCATCATTTCTATTAGGGCTGTAGTGATACAATAATCTCACGATACGATACACGATATTCTGCTCATGATATGATATATATTGCAATATTCAGCAAACGATACAATTCAATACACTTTTGCGATTTTCTGAAAGATTTTAGAGGGACAGAGTGATTTTGGTGACATTTTGTGACTGTTAAATGGTAAATGGAGCTTATTTATAAAGCGCTTTCCAGCCCCCTGTGAGGAGCCCCAAAGCGCTTTACAATACCAACCATTCACCCATTCATCCACACATTCATACACCGGTAGCGGCGACTGCCATGCAAGACGCCTTCCAGTCCTTCCGGGAGCAACTTGGGGTTAAGTGTCTTGCCCAGGGACACAACGACACATGGTGTGGGGAACCGGGATTCGAACCTCCAACCTTCCGATCGGGGGACGACTGCCATTACCACTACACCACGGCCGCCTGTTATAGACTTGGATTGAATTAATTTAACTGAAAACTGATTAAAAGCACCAACTACACAATACTTGGCTCTGGTTGGACATGGACACAGACTTAAAGTCGACAGCTGGACAAAATGAATCAAAGAAGTGGTGAGAAAACATGTTTCTTTTAATTGAAACAGTAAAAACTGTAGCTTACATGCATTTGTAAAGTAAATAAAGTGCACCAAGTGCCCTGCTCTGAATAGTTTGAAACCTTTTTAACCTCGACACAACATCTGAAGGAATCACTCTTAGTACTTGGTAAGTAAACAGTAATATGACTTCTCCAAAACAGTCTATAATTCAAGTAATGAAGAACATTTAACTTCAAATGCACCATCTTAGCAGAGCAGCTTAAGGCCTGTAGATAGACCCTGCCAGGGATGCAGAGGTATCTAAAAAAGCTAAGTCTGGTCCTCTGGACATTCAAAAATAAAAAAATGTACGATACTTGCACATGAATATCAATTTTTTTCTGGGAAAGAAAAAATCGATATATATATATATCGCGATATTATTACACAGCCCTAATTTCTATGTGACGGTCAGATCTGAAGGGATCAGATCTTTAGAAGCCGTGAAGCCTAGTCTCCTTTTCATATCTTGTCATTAAGATATTACAACTTCTTAGATATAGTCATTTATTTTTGTAAAATGCATAATAATTTTCATGCACAGATATGAATAAGGACGCAGAGTGAACGTGCTGCTCACTTTGTCTTTATCTGTCACATTTTTTAAATTCGATTCAGTTCATTTATAAAGTTTCTACAACAGAAGTCGTCTCAAGACACAGAACAGAAACATTCATATATAAAATAATAATTTCGCATTATTTATGTGAGGAGCAGACTGCTTTGAGTTTAACTCCATCACAGAACTCTCTTCTTGAACAAGCACGAAGGCGACAGTGGAAAGAAAAACTCCCTCGTGAGGAAGAAACCTTTAGCAGAACCAGGTCAGGACAAGCGGCCATCTTCTTCGACCGGCTGAGTTTTCCTGAACTCATTTATCTGTTTTTATTTAAATTGTTTTATTTGTGATTTATTTATTTATTTATGATGTATTTAAGATAAAAGCTTTAACTTATTCTTGAATCTTGAGATTTTTTTCCTGAACTGACGAGCAACGAGTCAGAAGGCTGGTTTGAAACCATTTTGTTTTTTTTGAACAGAAGTTCAGTGAGATACGAGCCGAAGCTTAATGAGACACCAGCCAAACATTTGCAGAAAAACCAGCTAAAGCTCAGTGAGACACCAGCCGAAGCACAGTGAGATATGAGCCAAAGCTTAGAGAGACACCAGCCAAAGATTTGTGAAACATCAGCTAAAGCTTAGTGAGACACCAGCCGAAGTACAGTGAGATACGAGCCGAAGCACAGTGTGACACCAGCCAAAGATCTGTGAGACACCAGCCAAAGCTAAGTGAGATATAAGCCAAAGGTACGTGGACTGGGACACCAGCTGAAGCTCAGTGAGACATCAGTCGAAGCACAGTGAGACACCAACCAAAGCTAAGTGAGATACAAGCCGAAGCTATAGTGATACACCACCCGAAGATACGTGAGACACCAGCTGAAGCTCAGTGAGATACCAGCCAAAGCTCAGGGAGACACCAGCCAAAGCTCAGGGAGACACCAGCCAAAGCTAAGTGAGATATAAGCCAAAGATAAGTGAGACACCAGCTGAAGCTCAGTGAGACATCAGCCGAAGTTCAGTGAGATATAAACCAACGATACGTGAGACACCAGCTGAAGCTCAGTGAGATATAAGCCAACGATACGTGAGACACCAACTGAAGCTCAGTGAGACATCAGCCAAAGCACAGTGAGATATCAGCCGAAGTTCAGTGAGATACGAGCCAAAGCTTAGAGAGACACCAGCCAAAGATTTGTGAAACACCAGCTAAAGCTTAGTGAGACACCAGCCGAAGTACATGTGAAACACCAGCCAAAGGTAAGTGTGATACAAGCTGAAGATACATGAGACACCAGCTGAAGCTCAGTGAGACACCAGCTGAAGCTCAGTGAGATACCAGCTGAAGATACATGAGACACCAGCTGAAGCTCAGTGAGACACCAGCTGAAGCTCAGTGAGATACCAGCTGAAGCTCAGTGAGACACCAGCTGAAGCTCAGTGAGACGCCAGCCGAATGCCAGCTCTGTGAGCCGGTGACAGATTTGGTGATGAATGTTTTTTACCTTCTGCTCAGATTAAAAACATTTAAACGGTTTTTCTGAGTTCAGCCCCAGCAGGACCACGACGAGTCCCGTTCTTTAAATCCTGTCTCCTCATCCAGCATGGTCAGCCTGCACGTGTGCGTGTGTGTGTGTGTGTGTGTCTGTGTGTGTGTGTGTGTGTGTGTGTGAGGACCAGAGGACATAAAGCAGAGTCCAGTGGTTTAATGCGTGCAGCGCCGCAGGCTGCTGTTAATGGTTTTGTTGTACAACACATTACTGATGTCGGGGCCCCGGGCAGATGATTAGCCCTCCGGCCGTCAGGGCACTTAGCAGCACGACAAGGCGAGGAGACCACACAGGATTATTTCAGATGAACTCCACGTACTGTACAGTCGCTGCAGGAGTTCTGCTCACTGGCCGAGACTGAGACTGGACTGAACATGTTGCTCCGGACAGGAGGTGAAATAAATCTGTCCTCACCGAAGTGAAAGAAAAATAAACAGGACGATTAGAAATCTGAGAGATCCAAACGGAAATTATTGGATTACCGTATTTGCCGCTCTATAAGTCGCACCTTTTTGCCTAATTTGCATGCCCTGCAACTTATAATAATAATAATAATAATAATGAATTTAATTTATAACGCACTTTTCATTAATGAAAATCTCAAAGTGCAACAAAAATCAAAGATCAAATAAAAACAAGTGATAAAATCAAGTAAATCAATGGTAGTATCAACTAAGATTAAAGGTAAAATCATGTGGAGACAGAGTAGGCTCGCTTAAAAAGAAAGGTCTTTAAGCTTTGTTTAAAGTCAACCAGTGACTGTGGAGCTCTCAGGTAGTCAGGGAGGGAGTTCCATAGGCGGGGGGCAGCCACACAGAATGCCCATTCTCCCATGGCCCTTAATTTGGTTCATGGAATGTGAAGGAGATTACTGTTCTGTGATCGAAGAGACCAGCAGGTGGATGAATATGGTGCAAGAATGTCCTTTAGGTAATCTGGTGAAGTTCCAACTTATAGAGAGGTGAGACTTGTTTATGGATTTTTTTCCCATATTTTAGACCAATTTTTGGCTCAGATATGACCGTTTTTCGTTTTGGCAAAAATGGTGCAATACCACTTTTGTCCGCTAGGGTACACCGACCGTTTCCAGCTCATGTGTCCGACGGTAGCCTCCTCTGGTCAGACTAATGCTGTGTTCCAGTTACCTCGTATTGTGGGAATTTCCCAGTGGAAGATTGAAACCAGAACGCCCGCTCTATTGGTAAACTCCCACTTGTAAAGTGGGAGAATTTTTTCTGCTCCCAGTTTCAATTTCAAGATGGCAGATACTCGCGTCTTCAGGAAGTAAACACCTAAACTTTTACTAAAATAGCAGTTCTAAAATGTTGCGTGTATTTAATCACACAGTGAAGTGAAGACGTTTGTTTTTGTTTTCTTAGCTGTAAAGCCAGTTTTTCTTTTTCCCCAACGATTTACATTAAAGAATTAGAGAAAAATATGCAGAAGCAGATGCGCAAAACGACAGATTGAAACAGATTTTCCGACTCATTCACGTCCCGTGACTTCGTCTCCGGACAACATGTAACATCGCTAAAACTAGTTGGCATGACAGAATAAATACAACTTGCCCGATAGCAACACATTCCTGAAATATTCTCTCCATTTTGACGAGATGTGTGGCCGGGTTCTGTTTTCAACCGCTACTTCCTGTTTACTGTAGACATGCGTAACGCTGACGTCTGACGTAATGACGCTGTGCGTGGCTTGGTAGATGCGCTACAAGCCAGCAGATGGAAACACTTCTGCTTCGCATTAATTTGTATTTACATATTTGCGAGATTTCAAAAATTAGCTCAAAATTCGAAATGAAAATGGATGGAAACATGGTTATAGACATCTTTAGAAAGAGGAGCTCAGCTTTGATTTTTTGTCCACAGATGCTTCGAATAATTAATATATAAAAGTATTTTTTAATAAAATAACTGCAGTGCGTCACAGTTTTCGGGTGGAGAAAGGAGGGGTCAAACACTGACGCATTTTTATGACGCAATGTAATGAACGCACATTGTAAATAATGGCAGAGAGAATATAGAAACCGAGGAATTAAGCAATTTAAGTGAAGGTTTGAGCGATTTGTCTTCAGGAAGCTGAAGTTAGTTCGAGTGATGAACAAGAAACAGCTGGTTGTAATGTAGGTCTGCAGCCGTATTTATTTGAGCCTTACCGTTCAGGGAGCGAGGGGGACTCATCCATTGTCCATTCTTGACGAAGTTTTTCATCTTATGGGAAAGTGAAAAGGCTCACTTGTTCACTGGCGATATTAGAACACCCAAACACAATGTACAGTACCGGCATTTTTCAAGTTATACACACACAAAAAAAGGCGATCTTGAAGACAATGAAACTGCGTTCTAATAGCAGCGGCAGACTGAACTTCATATCCCTACGTTACATGACGTCGCATGCGGAAGTACCCGGATTTCCCGTGACGAAACACGGCGCCAAGTTTAAGATCACTTTGAAACAAATTTTCATAGATTTATCATTTTGCTTTTAAAAACGAACATAGTTGAATGCTACAACATATATACTGTATGTTGTGCCACGTTATACATAGTTCTAACATCATGTCACAATATCTTGAAGCCTTCAGGTCAAAATAGAAGTTTAACCAGTTAAAGTTGGATTATTATGAAACTCTTTTATTTAATGTTTCGGTCCCGATACAAGCGGTGCAAGAGTTTAGTTCATATTGTCGGCAGTAAGTCGAAACCCTTCAGGGTGGGAGTTGGACCTCCAGGGCTGCCCGTTGTCACAGATTCTGGTCACAACTTTCATGGACAGAACTTCTCAGTGCAGCCAGGGGGTGGAGGGAGTCCGGTTCGGTGGTCTCAGGATTCCATCGCTGCTCTTTGCAGATGGTGTGGTCCTGTTGGTGTCATCGTGCCGTGATCTTCAGCTCTCACTGGAGCGGTTCACAGCCGAGAGTGAAGCAGCTGGGACGAAGATCAGCACCTCCAAATCTGAGGTCATGGTCCTCGGCTCTGCCTCAAGTGGAGGAGTTCAAGTATCTCTGGGTTTTGTTCACGAGTGAGGGAAGAATGGAGCGTGAGATTGATGGATGGATTGGTGCAGCATCTGCGGTATTGTGGACTCTGTGTTGGTCCATTGTGGTGAAGAGGGAGCTGAGCTGTAACTCAAAGCTCTCTGTTTACCAGTCAGTCTACATTCCTACCCTCACCTCTGGTCATGAACTCTGGGTAGTGACTTAAGAATGGGGTCGTGGATATAGGAGGTTGAAATGAGTTTCCTCTGCAGGGTAGCTGGACTCTCCCTCAGAGACGGGGTGAGAAGTTCAGTTATCAGGAGAGAATCAGAGTAGAACCGCTGCTCCTCCACATCGAGAGGAGCCAGTCGAAGTGGTTCGGGCATCTGGAAAGGATTCTCCCTGGGCACCTCCATAGGGAGGTGCTTCAGGCAGGCCCAAGTGGGAGGAGACCCCGGGGAAGACACGAGACATGCTGGAGAGACTCTCGGTTGGCCTGGGAACACCTTGGAGTCCTCCCAGAAGAACTAGAAGATGTGGATGTGGAGAGAGATGTCTGGACCTCCCTGCTCCCTGATGGATGGATGATGGATGGATGGATGGATGGATGGATGGATGGATTTATTTAAAGTTTCCACACATTCAGCTCTTTCAACATATCTGAAGTATTTTGACACTAAAGGAAGTTATTTAAAGTGTCTGTGACATCATCTTTTAACTTTGCATATAGTGACACAACATAAATATCTTGTATCATTCAACTATGTTCGTTTTATCAAACAAAATGATAAATTAATGAAAATTCCTTTCAAAGTGAGTTTAAAATTAAAAACCGTGTTTCTTCACGGGACATCAGACTACACGTGAATGCAACATCTGTGACGTAGGTAGGAGAGCTCATGTCGCGGCTGCAATGATAACGCATACTCATTGCATTATTGAAGTTCCATGATTTGGTAGACTATAATATTTTATCAGTTATGTATAGAGCTCAAAATAATGCATTACCTTTAAATATCCAAATGCACTTTGTTAAAAGACAAAGTTGTTATAATCTTAAGGGAACAGAGTTGTTTGTAAAACCACAATTCAGAACCAGTTTGAAGGGACGTTCTACCTCAATCCAGGGAATTAGATTATGGAATGGCTTGGAGAATGTAGTTAAAAATGCCAAGTCAATGTTTACATTTAAAAAAATGATCAAAACAAATGTGTTAAAAAAATATATGTGAAATAACGTAATGTGTATTGTATTAGTTAGAAAATTAGAAAGAGTTAGTCATTTTGTACTGTTAGTTAGAAAATTAAAAAGAGTTAGTAATTTTGTACTGTTGGTTGAAGAATATTATTGTTTAACCTGACTGTTGGAAAAAGTTGGTTGAAGATTATTATTGTTTACATGGTTTGACTACTGTTGTTTAATCTGATTGTTGGAGATAAGGGGCAGATATAATAAGATTTATTCTTCTTTCTGCCACCTTTCATTTTTTTACATTTTGTACACTATCATTATGAGATTGCCTTGTATTGTTTCTTTTGTAAAAAAAATGAACAAATTTAATAAACATAAACATAAACATAAACATACTCATTCTCTGGCAGATCGCCTTTTTTTATATATATATATAACTTGAAAAATGCCGTTATGTTGTGTCGCATTTGGGTGTTCTAATATCATCAGTGAACAAGTGAGCCTTTTCACTTTCCCAAAAGATGAAATACTTCATCAAGTATGGAATAAACAAAGCTGCCCCCCCCTCGGAGCTCCCTTGCTTCCTGAAAAGGTAAGACTCAAATAAATACGGTGCAGACCAAAATTAGAACCTGCTGTTTCTTGTTCTTCTAACTTTCTGCTACACAAACTGAAGACAAATCGCTCAAATCTTCACTATGATTGCTAAATTCATCGGTTTATTTATTGTCTGCCATGAATATGTAAAAGGGGCGTTCTAAAGACGTTCTTCATCCTACGTCACAGATGTTGCATTCGTGTGTAGTCGGATGTCCCGTGAAGAAACACGGTTTTTAATTTTAAACTCACTTTGAAAGGAATTTTCATTAATATATCATTTTGTTTGCTAAAACGAACATAGTTGAATGATACAAGATATTTATGTTGTGCCACTATATGCAAAGTTAAAAGATGATGTCACAGACACTTTGAGTCAAAACTGTGAGAAGTTCCTGTTTCCTCTCGGGGAGCCTGCAGCCAACAGAGGAAGTGAAGTCCGGCTGCGAGCAGAAGGTCACCTCGGTCGCTTTGGGTTGAATAAATCCTAAAGAGTGAGGGACTCCCTGACATCTCAGAAATGAGGCGGCGTGCGTGACGCGACCTGACCGCAGGTGAAAGCCATTTCGCACCTGAAACAAAGAAACGCATGCGGCTCCGGCCTCTCGGCTGCTCTCTCCTGAGAGGCTGAAGCGACAGAGTTCATACGCAGTAACTCACTCCGGCGTACAGTAGAAAATGGACCCGCGAGTCAGAGGAATCAATAGAATATCATCGAGAAAGATAGTAATGGATTTCTAACCTAATGGGCTCACGCAGGTCTATCGACCGGCGCCATTCACATCTGCAGTAGCACAAGAATCTGATTTGCATTTAAATGAGCGACCGCTCGGTGCTGACACCGAAATAACAGAACGAACAAACGTGTCCAGAACCAGAACCAGAACCAGCTCTGACTTCAGTATAAATCTGCTGTTATTTTACTGAAAGCCCACCCGCTTCGGATGTTATCAACCATAAAATGGCCGTTATCAATTATTATCATCCCCATACGTAGCAGTCAGATTGCCCCTACTGTACCTACTAGGAGGTTTTAAGGTACGTTGTCACCGTTACAAGCGATGACAGCAGGCTCCGTCTTTAGCTACGTGTCAAAGTTTCGAGTAAAGCCTCTGGCCAGGGCCGGCCTAAGGCATAAGCAAACTAAGCAGCTGCTTAGGGCCCCGGGGCCACTAGTGGGGCCCCCTAAGTGGAATTGATTTTTTTAAGTAATGATTTCTATATGATTCTATTTAATATTTTAAGTTTAGCTTTTGCAAATTATTGCACACCTCTACATAGTTTTAAGAACTATTTATTCAACTTTAAATTCCCTTTTTCAAACCATTTTACGTGGTTTCAAGTAATTGTTCATTTACATTATTTGAGTATTTCCTTGATATTTTCTTTTATTTTGTCTGTTTTTGCACAACAACTTATTTTTGTGCATCCAAGTTATTTTATCCGTTGTTTTTTCTTGATCTTGCATTACAAATCATTTTGAACATTACTGTTGCAGTTCTTTGGCACCAAAGATTATAAACCAGATGACACTTTTGCTGTAAAATCCACTGCATACTGGTGTTTTTCTTTTGTTGTTGTCACTATTAGTACCATTAGATGATGTATACATATTGGATCATGAAAGCAGGGCTGTCAGAGTTGCAGTGAGTTTATGCTAGGTGGGTGAATGATCTGATCATCTGACTGTTGATTGCAGTAATCTACATTGTTAGCATAATTAGAGAGCCCCAAACCTAATTTCGCTTAGGGCCCCATGGAGGCTTGGGCCGGCCCTGCCTCTGGCGTTAGGTTTAGGGTCTTGGTTAGGTTTAGGGTCTTGGTTAGGTTTAGGGTCTTGGTTAGGTTTAGGGTCTTGGTTAGGTTTAGGGTCTTGGTTAGGTTTAGGGTCTTGGTTAGGTTTAGGGTCTTGGTTAGGTTTAGGGTCTTGGTTAGGTTTAGGGTCTTGGTTAGGTTTAGGGTCTTGGTTAGGTTTAGGGTCTTGGTTAGGTTTAGGGTCTTGGTTAGGTTTAGGGTCTTGGTTAGGTTTAGGGTCTTGGTTAGGTTTAGGGTTGGTCCTCTGGGTCAGGTTTAAGGTTAGGTTGAGGAAACGGTTACATAAGCTCAAAAAAGACGTTCAATACAAGATCAACTGGACTTTATTTGTTACAGAAGACGTTTCGACCTCTATCCAGAGGGCTTTATCAATTCTAATAAAAAACAAAAAAAGTCCAGTTGATCTTGTATTGAACGCCTTTTTTGATTTTATCATGTCCTGGACGACTGAGAATCGTCACCAGCAGGTTACATAAGCTGAAAAAACAAAAACACAACACTTCCGGGTTTACGGAAACACGCTGCCTACTCACAGCGATAACAACGCTGATAACGTTCTGTTAAACATGCTAGTAGGTAGATTGTGACCTATTCGCCGCTACAAATGGGGATGATAACAGTTGATAACGCCCATTGTATGGACTGACAACATCCGAACCTGCTAGAAAGCCTGAAGTGCTGAGTGAGAGCTTGCAAACTTGCCGCAGCCGTAAAACTGGAAGTTAAGACAAGGACAAAAAGCCGAAGGGACATAAACACGGCCACGTTTCGCTTCTGGGTGTCACCTAGAAGACTGAGACCACCATAACTCTTGGGGGGCAGCTCATCTGGGCCTCCCTGTTCGCACCGCCGCGGCGCTGCTGGAGGAGCGCTCGGGGTGTCTGGGTGTATATATGGGTGGGGAGGGCAGGATGAGATGAGATGTAGAGAGGGCAGGGAGGTGGAGGTGGTGGTGCTGGGGGGGTGTTGATGGACTGCACTGTCACCTCCTGGCCTGAGATTTACGGCGGCAGGGCTGCTGACGAGCGCGGGGCAGTAAACGGGCCTCGGCCGGGGGGGCGTATTTCACAGCGAGCTGGCTTTTATGAAGAACACCGGGATGGCTCCGCCCGCACCGCCGTGACGGATGGAGAAAGACGCTTGACAAGCTTCATCATTGTTTGTAAATCTTAACTGTTCCCGCTCACTAACTCCAGAAGGCAATTTTGCGGAGACAGCGAGGCCTGCGAAGGGGAGGGCGAGGAGGAGGAGGAGTGGGGGGGAGAGAAGGACAGCGTGGCACTCCTGAAGGTTATTTGGATCTCTGTATTTGGCCAAATGATTAGCCTTATCCTGGGAGGGAGATAAATCTGACAGGGGG
>JBBPBX010032518.1:0-22033 GCA_038048925.1 Garcialebias charrua
TTGTTGCTGATGAGACCACCACTGTTGTGTCGTCCGCAAACTTGATGAAGTGGTTGGAGCTGTACGATGGTGTGCAGTCGTGTGTTAGCAGGGTGAATAGAAGGGGGCTCAGCACACATCCTTGTGGGGCCCCTGTGTTCAATGTGATGGTGCTAGATGTGTTACTCCCGACCCGCACTGTCTGTGGTCTCCCGGTCAGGAAGTCTAGCAGCCAGTTACACATTGAGGTGTTCAGCCCCAGACTGTCCAGTTTAAGGATGAGCTGTTGGGGGATGATGGTGTTAAATGCCGAGCTGAAGTCGATGAACAACATTCTAACATAGGAGTCCTTCGTGTCCAGATGTGTGAGAGCTGTGTGAAGGGCAGAGGAGATGGCATCGTCGGTTGAGCGATTAGGTCGGTATGCAAATTGGAAGGGATCCAGGGAGTCAGGGAGGACAGATGTGATGCTTTTCATGACTAGCCGTTCAAAGCACTTCATCAGGATGGGGGTGAGTGCTACTGGGCGATAGTCATTGAGGCATGCGGGCGTTGCCTTCTTTGGGACAGGGATGATGGTGGTGGCTTTGAAACAGGTGGGGACGATGGCCTGGCTCAGTGAGATGTTAAAGATGTCCGTGAAGACCGCTGCGAGTTCCCCTGCACAGTCCTTCAGCACACGACCAGGTATGTTGTCAGGACCAGAGGCCTTCCGGGCGTTAATCTTGATGAATGATCGCCTTACGCTGTCTGAGGACAGCGTCAGCACCTGGCCATCAGGAGAGGGGGGGAGTTTATGTGCTGGTGTGCTGTTACTTGCCTCGAACCGAGCAAAGAACTCATTCAGTTCATTCAGCGCAGAGGCTGAGCTGTCACAGGTCTGGGGGGGGTTTATATGGTAAAGCCCCAAGAATAAAGGTGGATTGAGCATCAGGATGTTTAAATGTTGTTCCCTTTATCAGTCATGTCATGCGGTGCAACTTATTGCTATGGGAATTGCGCCCCCGCGCGATTACCTTAAAGGAATACATTCACGCCTTTATGGCAGGGGCGTCAGCGTCGCGCCAGAGGTCCCGCCCTCTGGGTACTTAAGCCGCTGACGCCCATCCATCGATCTCTTATTGCCCTTCACCTCGCTTAAAATCTGAACTTCGTGGGACTTCTCTGTTGTTGCATCGTTCGATCAGAGGTGAGCTTGCTCCCTACGCTGAGCGTACAGAGAAATGTTTCCTGCGTACTGCTGGGCTGGCGAAAGCTAGTCCAGCTTTTTCTACTTACCTCAAAGTTTTCTTCTCTCTCCGCAGCTGCTTCGCTCGATGGTGCTAACTGCGTCACAACACTCCCTGCTAACCTATAGCAGGCTAACCAGCGAAAGCAAGACGACGGATAAGATGGCTTTGAACAAAAGGAAACTAGGAACACTTCTCGTCTCCGGACATGGCTCCCGAGAAGGGAAAACGGAGGACAAAGACTCAGAAGAAAGCCAGCAGGACGACGAGCCCTCGCTTGCGCCCCTGCCCCAGCGGCTGCGGCTACTCTCTCTCGGCGACGGACACCCACGAGGCCTGTCCTGTCTGCCTAGGGATTCTGTACGCGAGAAAAGTGCTGGAATCCCCCGACTCCTGCCCCCACTTCTGTCGGATGCCGGTGGTATTGTGGAAACGCCGCACGGACGTGTTGGCTAAATCCATAGCGAAGGCCGCGGCGCTGAAGGCCACACGTCTCACGAAGCTGCCCGCTCACGAGCCAGGGCTCGAGAACGTGGACCTGGAATGCAATGGTCAAGTCGGGGATGAGAATGTGTCTGACTCCTCGATTCCCATTGAAGACTCAACGTCCAAAGTGACTGAACAAGACGCCGAGTACGGTTGCACAGGGGAAAGTGTGGATTCCTCTCAGAACCTGACGCAAATTCTACCGGAACCGGACATGTCGGTCCCTGCTCGGTTCGACCTGTGCCATAGGGCGGCGGATGCCCTGAAGGTCGCGTGCAAGACCCCACGCCTCGCCAACAGGTTACGAGGCTAGCGGGAAGCTACCTCTATGCGAAGCAGCAACCGACGACGTCGCAAAAAATGCACATTTTCCCGGACTTCCTCATGGAGCTCACACTCTCCTGGGCGGAACCCGGAGCTCCCATGACGTTGCCACTATCCCGACTCCTAGATGTCGCAGGAATGGAGGCAGCAGGTCTCGCCAGCGCACCCCTGATAGAGAAGACTCTGGCGGCCCATCTGGCCCCCGCAGCTACGGGGGCGAAGCCAACGCTACCCAGCAGGGCCTGCCAAGCTTCGGAGAAACAGCTTGAAAAGTGCTACAAGGCTCAGGGTCTTGCGGCTCGCGCAATGAGAACAAGCCGCAACGGAGGCCATGGAGGAGGCCCGCCGCGCCTCTGACATCGTGCTCCGCATGATGGGGACAATAGCATCACGTGAGGCGGAGCAATTCATTCATTCATTCATTCAACCTTTATTTATATAGGCTAGCCTCGTTGAGTCACGGGGACTCATTTACAAGAGGGACCTGTCTCACTCACACCAAACAACCATCCACTCTCACACTTACACCTAGGGTCAATTTAGAGTCACCAATCAGCCTAACAAGCATGTTTTTGGTCTGTGGGAGGAAACCGGAGTACCCGGAGGAAACCCACGCATGCACGGGGAGAACATGCAAACTCCACCAAGAGAAGTGAGAGGCAGTCTCAGAAAGATTAATCCTCATAAAGCAACCGGACCAGACAACATCCCAGGGAAAGTTCTGAAGGAATGTGCGGACCAGCTCTGTGAGGTGCTGGCTGACATCTTCACCACCTCACTTGCACTGGAGTCAGTTCCCACCTGCCTGAAGACCGCGACCATCATCCCAGTCCCAAAGAGCTCCACAGTGACTGGTCTGAATGACTATAGACCGGTGGCCCTCACCCCGATAGTCGCTAAATGTTTTGAGAAACTGGTCATGTCCCACATCAAGGCAACCGTCAACATCAATGAGGACCCTCATCAATACGCATACCGTGAGAACCGATCAACAGAGGACGCCATTTCTTCCGTGGTCCACACTGCTCTCACCCACCTGGATCAGAAAGACTCATACGTGCGTCTGCTCTTTGTGGACTTCACATCTGCCTTCAACACCATGATCCCCCAAACTCTGATAGACAAACTATCTACACTTGGACGCCTGCCCTCGTTCCGCGTCTCCTGCGCCGCTTGTTGCGTGGCAGCGTGGTCGCGTTGCGTTGTAGGTAGGCTGGGATCGAAGCCAGGAACGGTGGTGGTGGAGGAGGCTTGAAATGTCCATATTTGCCAGTAGCCGGTGTGTTGATCAGCGAGTCTCGGAGACTTAGAAGAGTTGAGCGATCATAGACCAGGAGCGAGGATGCATCGTCGATGAAAAGAAGGCAGAACACGAACAGCAGTAAAAAGTTCAGGAGACGAGTTAGACAGCAGCCCGTGACAATAGGCGCCATCTTGGATGGATATAAATAAATGAATAATAATCAGGCCCAAGTGCTCACAATTATAAATAAAACAGTAACAAATAGAATAAATAGACTTACAGGTCTCGTGAAAGTGTCAAAGCAGAATCAGGAATCCATAAGCCGCTTTGTTTTTGTTTTTGTCATCTGCAATGAACAAATGTAATATTTTGAAATCACTATGGGGCATAACTGATTAATTTTTAGTAATATTAAATATTTAATTCAGGGACTTACGAATAATTAACTGGGTGACGTCACACGCTTCCAGGATCTCCGGATTCACGTTGGAGAGCGCACAGGAGTAGATGCACGTTTCCCTTTTGTTTGTTTCTGTCTGTCCACGGTGATGACTTCCAGCAGGAAGTGAAGGGTTTTGGAACAGGCGAGGGATTGCACAACCTCGGATTAAATTTTAGTAGTTCAACCAGGGACGCAACACTGGCAGAATCGTGGCAGTTGTTGATTGTTTTAGGTCTGGAGATAAACTGCCATCTTTAAACTGGAAGAGCAAATGAGCAATCAGGTGAGTTCACAGCTGTGATCCAGGTGCGTCTTTAAGTGTGGCAGGATGGGAGGGGCCAAGGGAGAACAAAAAGTAATGAGAGCAGCTCTGAAAATGAGCAGGCTGTCACAACTTAACCCAGAGTTGCTCCCAGTAGGACTGGATGGCACCTTGCAAGGCAGTCTACTGCTACCGGTGTATGAATGTGTGTATGAATGGGTGGATGGCTGGTACTGTGAAGCGCTTTGGGGCCCCTCATAGGGGGCTGGAAAGCACTATATAAGTAAGCTCTATTTACCATTTACCCAGACCCTTTAACAACTCGTCTCTGAATTTCTCACAACATTCTTCCTTATTCAAGCTTCAGCGCATGCTGGAGTTCCCGTCCCACCATGCACCACTCTCTAGCCGTTTTCGCATTGGCCAGCCCTCAATGGCCCGGGCCGCCCCTGGGTGGCTCTGGGCCACCCGCGTTCATTACGCATTTGCCGCAGAGCCGCCTTGAAGTGGGTGGGCAGTTCTCTGGAAGTGGGTGGGGTGCTCTCTTCACGTGGGTGGAGTGTTCGTGTTTTAAGAGAGGAGACTCCACTAAAAAAAATTGTTAGCTGGATATATATATATTAGTGTTTCTGAGTTAAATTTTTGTTAATAACTGATCACAAATCAGCTTATGTTACAACGTAAATAACACGAAGCGCACACCCATTTCCGCCTTTCAGCGCGACCTGAATGTCATTAAACAATAACTAATATTGTCTAACTGTTGCGCGCAGCCAGGGTTTTAAAATATAACTAATAATCTCTAACTTCTACGTGCAGCTAAAATGTTAAGAGGAGTGATTCCTATATGGGTAAGGTGGACACCTGAAAATCCAGTCCGCTGTATAGCTCAAAGAGTTAAAGCACTCTCGTTTTGACCAGGAGAAGCGGGTTCGCTTCCCGCCTGGGACAAAGTTATTTTACTTTTTTTTCTTTATTCACATTTTCTTTTAAATAAAAAGGAGTTTGTTTGGTTAACAAACTCCTTTTTATTTACTCCAATAAAAAAAAAAAAAGTAAAATAACTTTGTCCCAGGCGGGAAGCGAACCCGCTTCGCCGGGTCAAAACGACAGTGCACTAACGCGTTGAGCTAAACAGCAGACTGGATTTTCAGGTGTCCACCTTACCCATATAGGAATCACTCCTCTTAACATTTTAGCTGCACGTAGAAGTTAGAGATTATTAGTTATATTTTAAAACCCTGGCTGCGCGCAACAGTTAGACAATATTAGTTATTGTTTAATGACATTCAAGTCGCGCTGAAAGGCGGAAATGGGTGCGCGCTTCGTGTTATTTACGTTGTAACATAAGCTGATTTGTGATCAGTTATTAACAAAAATTTAACTCAGAAAAACTAATTCAGCTAACAATTGTTTTAGGGGTTTCTCGTTTCTGTAGTTAAATTTGAATGAAATTCAACCCTCGCGCTGAGGTTGTTTGAATGAGTCCCGCCCCTGCTGCAAACAACGAATCAAATGTGAGCAGTACATGACGTGAAACGGGGTCCGTGGGGCTGGGCCCGATAGAACCACGGTGAAGATGGTTCCAGAACAAGGGTGGATCACGGGCGGAAAAGGTAAATGCGAATACGCCGAACCCGGGTTAGAAGCTGGGAGAGCCGGGGAGGGCTGGCCAATGCGAAAACGGCTTCTGACAGCCCTGAGCAGCTCCTTTAGTGCCCGGCTGCGGCACCCTAATGGTGTAGTCACACAGAGCAGCGTTTTGGCAGCAGGAGCGTCCAGTTTACATGTAAAGTCAATGGTGGACGCGCTTCCAGCCACGTCTTGGCGTCTGGCGTCAGGTCGCGTGCGTGTTGAGCGTGCTGGGAAGCGTTTTTCCGTGCACGTGAACCGGCTTCAGCCTCCAAACCGCACATTCAACATGCTGAAGATTTCGCCGTTCAAACTTTCAGACGCCGCTCAACTCTCCCTGATTGGTTGGTGTGTCAACCAATCAGCGGAAACGAGGGTGCGCATGCACTATGTGATGTATTGTTTGTCGAAAAAAAAAAGAAAAGACCCGCGAGGTCGTGGACTATGGAAGAGAAACTCATTGTAGCTGTGTGTTCGCGACAAGTCCTTCACGACCAGTCAAGTCTGCTCCACAGAGACGGAAATAAAAAGCTCCTCGCCTGGCGGAGTGCAGTGAGGACTCTGTATACCGGTAAGCTCCTCCCACACACCCAGCAGCTGTTTCGCGTTCTGGCGTTCAGGTTTGGACACGCTGCATTCACAAGTGCGTTCACTTGCGTGCGTGAGGAGCTTTTTGGAGGTTGAAAAGCTCTTCGGTGTAACCACACCATTAGTGCGTGAAGGAAAGATACAGAAGGTCTTTCCTTCCGGCCGCCATCAGATTGTACAACATGCGTTGCTCTTAGTAGTTATATTTCATTTTATACTGTTTCAGTGTTTTTATGTACTAATTTGTATTATTTGTGTATATAGAGATTTTTTAAAATTTTCTGAACTGGTTCTGCTGTCCTCTATGCTGCTGTGGCAATGTAAATTTCCCCACTGTGGGATTAATAAAGGCATCTTATCTGATCTTATCTTCAGCTTCCACCATTTCACCTTCCACCATTTCACCTTTCTTCCACCTTCCACTCCTCCCTGACTGAATTCATAGGAAATTTAAAACACAATGAGATTGTTATGGCAGGAGATTTCAACATTGACTGGAATAAGTCGACCCCCCTCTGTGATAAATTCAAGGAATGTTGCCTATCTCTCAATCTAACACAACTTATCGATTCTCCCACCAGACCAAACTTAAAATGTCCCGAAAAATCTTCCACCTTAGATCTGTTTTTCACAAATGCACCTCACAAATTTCCTGGTATAGGTGTATTTGCTAACGTTTTGAGTGATCATTCCGTAATAGCAGCTCTTAGATCTACTAAACTTCCACCTGCTAAGCCCAGAATAATCCAAAAAAGGGATTTGAAACGTTTCTGTGAACAGTCATTCCTTTGGGATCTATCCCACTTTGATTGGCAACGTATCCTACAAATCAATGACGTGAACACCGCTTGGAACTATTTTCATGGTAGTTTCATTTACTTTGTAAACAAACACGCTCCTTTCCGGCAGTTCAGGATAAAGGGCCGTGACAGCCCCTGGTTTACTCCTGAACTAGCTGATCTCCTGCACTGGAGAGATCATCTTTGGGCAGCAGCAAGAAAATCACACTCAGACACTGATTGGTTGAAATTTCGGCAGCTAAGGAATAAATGCACAACTGCCATTAAAGCTGCAAAACGTAACTACTTCTTATCTCAGACCTCCAAAAATCTAAACGATCCTAAAAAATTCTGGAAAACCATTAAATCTCTCTCAGGCACCCCCCAATCATCTGACCTCCCATCACAATTTCTTGTTGACTCTGTTCCTGTGTCAAATAAGCACGAGATCCTGAACTGTTTCAATAAACATTTTGTTGCTTCTAGTTCTTTATTTGATACAGTTACAAACGGAAAATCGGCCACTTTATCTAATAATCAAACTTCAACAAATCAAATCCCTCCTACAAGTCAACCATCTGTTAATCACACCTTCTCTTTTTCTCCATTCTCAGTCAGTGAGGTAAATAAACTGTTAAATGATCTTGATCCTAAAAAATCTGCAGGTCCAGATGAACTTCCACCTTATTTCTTAAGGCTGGCTGCTCATATCATCACAGTCCCTGTGACCCACATCTTTAATCTATCCATAAGCCAAAACACCATTCCGGATGCTTGGAAAACAGCCTTTGTTCTTCCTTTGCTGAAGGGAGGTGACCCCACCTCACTAGCTGTGTTTCCATCCATTTTCATTTCATATTTTGAGCTACCTCGCAAATATGTAAATACAAATTAATGCAGATCAGAAGTGTTTCCATCTACTGGCTTGAAGCGCTTCTACCAAGCCGCGCACAGCGTCATTACGTCAGACGTCAGCGTCATTACGTCAGACGTCAGCACTGCGCATGTCTACAGTAAACAGGAAGTAGCGGTTGAAAACTGAACCCGGCCACACATCTCGTCAAAATCGAGAGAATATTTCAGGTACGTGTTGCTATCGGGCGAGTTGTATTTATTCTGTCATGCCAACTAGTTTTAGCGATGTTACATGTTGTCCGGAGCGGAAACAGCTGAACGTCACGTGACGTGAATTTTCGCTACGTCAGAAATGAGTCGGAAAATGTGTTTCCATTTGTCGTTTAGCGCATCTCAAATCCCAAAAACCACCTCAAGCGAGCGTAAAAACTTTTTAGCGTAATTCAGGAAGTAACCTCGCAATTTGCCGTTTCCATTAAGCTTTTCTGCTGCGCTATTTCAAATTGCGCAGCTAGAAACCTTGATGGAAACACGGCTACTGAACAATTATCGACCGATCTCTAAACTCTGAATCTTAGCCAAGGTTCTAGAAAAACTGATAAACTCTCAGATCAAAAATTATCTGGACTCATTTAACATCTTACCTCTTCATCAATCTGGTTTCAGGAAAAAACACAGCACAACAACTGCTTCTCTGAAGGTTCTGAATGATGTTGTTGAAGCATTGGATGCTAAGGACTATTGTGCTGCACTTTTCTTAGACCTGTCTAAAGCTTTTGACACTGTGGATCATAACATCCTGTGTCATAAGCTCTCAGAAATCGGTTTCTCTGATCACACCATCGGTTGGTTTTCTAACTATCTTTCCAATCGGAGGCAATGTGTTCAACATAACGGTACTTCTTCCAGCTATTTAACAGTTAAAAATGGTGTACCACAAGGCTCAGTTTTAGGACCCACTCTCTTTACAATCTACATAGCTAATGTAGGTCACTGCATCCCTGATGCATCCTTACATTTCTATGCTGATGATACAGTTGTTTACTGCCGAGCTAAAACAGTTGCTAAGGCTTTCCAGTTACTGCAATCCGCTTTTGACATCATCCAGTCAGATTTGTTCCGTCTCAAACTTGTCCTAAATGCTGATAAAACAAAAGGGATGTTTTTTTCAAATAGGAAGGCGGTTCCAGCAGATCCTCCTCTGATTTTATCTTCAAATGGTGTCCCTATTGAGTTTGTTGATTCCTATAAATATCTGGGTATCCTGGTCGATTCACATCTCTCTTTTAAACTCCACGTGGAAAACCTAGTGAAGAAACTGAAAGTTAAACTGGGTTTCTTTTTCAGAAACAGATCATGTCTAACACTGAATGTCAGTACCCATCGTACCCACCACTGCACCCTGTATTCACTGGTTAACTGGACATCATTAACCTCACACAGACTCTTCCACTGGTACATTTTCATCTTTAAATCACTTCTTGGTCTGCTGCCCTCATACATCTCCTCCTACATGTCTTTGCGTGAGTGCAGCTACAGTGTGCGCTCTCAGGACATGATTACCTGCAGTGTTCCGTCAGTGAGGACTGAACTTGGAAAAAGGGCCTTCTCCTACTCTGCTCCTGCTTCATGGAATATCTTACAAAAAGATCTGAAGCTCTCGACCTTGACTTCTCTAAATGGTTTTCAGAATCTGTTGGAATCCTGGCAAAAACCAATGCAGATTTGTTCCTGTCTTTGATTTTATACGTCTACCTTATAATGTTTTGCTAGTTTTTTGATACTTTGTTAAAAAAAAAAAAAAAAAAATCTTTTGTTTTTTTCTCTCTTTTTGTTTTCTATTGTTTATTGTTTGTTTGTTTATTGTTTAATGAAATTCTATCACTGCTGTTCATTGTTCTTTAGTTTTAGCAGGTCGCTTTCGTAAATGAGCCCATGAGGTTCAAAAGATTTACCTGACTAAATAAAGGTTGAATGAATTTGGTCTTCTTCTTTGGTTTTACTCTTGTTCTCTTCTTCGCAACAACAGTCATTCTACACACAACCATCCGATGCTGTCTGGCCACACTCTCCCCTGCCACAACCTTACAGTCTCCAATCTCTCTCAGGTTTCCTCTTCTACACAGAATGTAGTCGACCTGTGTACTCCTTCCTCCACTCTTATAGGTCACTCTATGTTCCTCCCTCTTTTGGAAATAGGTATTGACTACAGCCATTTCCATTCTCTTGGTAAAATCCACCACCATCTGTCCTTCCTGGTTTCTTTCCTTGACACCAAACCTACCCATCACTTCCTCATCCTCTGTTTCCTTCACCAACATGTCCATTCAGGTCTGCTCCAATCACCACTCTTTCCTCCCTGGGAATACTCTCTATCACTTCATCCAGATCTTTCTCCTCCCCATCACATCCAACCTGTGGAGCATAACCACTTACTATGTTTAGCATCAGACCTTCTACTTCTACCTTTAGACACATCACCCTATCTGACACTCTCTTCACCTCTACTACATTCTTTGCCAACTCCTCCTTCAGGACCACCCCTACTCCATTTCTCTTTCTATCCACACCATGGTAAAACAGTTTGAACCCTGCTCCAATACTGCGAGCCTTGCTGCCCTTCCACTTGGTCTCTTGGACACATAAAACATCTACCTTTCTTCTCTGCATCATGTCAGCCAGCTCTCTACCTTTGCCTGTCATTGTCCCCACATTTAGAGTTGCAACCCTCAGTCCTACATTCTTCACTTTCCTCCTCTCCCTCTGTCTCCTGACACGTTTCCCTCCTCGGGGTCTTCGACTAACAGTAGCACAATTTCCGCCGGCACCCTGTTTGTCAACAGCACCGGTGGCGGTCGTTGTTAACCCGGGCCTCGACCGATCCGGTATGGTTTCACTTTGATGAACTCGCATTATGGTTTTGGCAAAATAGTTTTGCATCGGATGCCCTTCCTGACACAACCCTCACCATTTACCCGGGCTTGGGACCAGCACAAGAGATACACTGGCTTGTGCTCCTTAGCGGCTGTTTTTTTCAACCACATCTCTACCTATACAAAAAAAAAATGTTTCAAAGTAAAATATTGCTTGCACAAAATTGTATTTATTACAAGTTTTCTCTAATCCACACAGGGTCAAAATAATATAGACAGACTCATAAATATGTATACACCTCCATTACTAATTGTTACTTGCCTTTGGCAAGATGCACTTGGAACTCAGGCTTTTTGATGATCACTCTTCTTGACAGAATCCCCTTTTCTCTAAGCCAGTCCACAAATTCTAAAATTAATTGGAGTTGGAACTTTAGTAAGTCCGTTCCTGAAGTGTAATATCTTCTTATTATTCTTTCGGCTGTTCCTTTCTTCAGTGGTTGCCACAACAAACTATCTCGCATGAAGACTTACGCCAGATGCCCTTCCTTCATTTCTGGATCCACTTATGTTTTCCATTATCCCACTTGTCAGCATTATTCAGTCATTTTCTGATATTTCCTATCACATTTATGCTGATGACATTTCAATTGTATTTTTTTGTTTAGACTACACCAGTTGGACAAGTTAGCCATCTTTGTTCAATGTTCGTCCCGTATCAGTGACTAGCTTGCCAGTAACTTCTTGGTTTTAAACACCAGTAAGCTGGAGACTTTGATTACAGCTTCCAGTCACCTGCATCCAAAGGTCAGTCAGACAATTCCCTCTTTTCGCCCAGTAGCCACATCTAAAGTAAAAAAATGTAGCAGTCCCATTTGACTCATCATTAGGCTTTGAGTCACACATTAGGGATATTTCCTTTTTTTTATCATTTAAGAAACATTTCTAAAATATGACCTATAGTCTCCAGAGTTGACCTAGAGAAATTTATTCACACTTTTGTGTCATCACGTCTGGACTACTGTGATGTCCTTTTTACCTGCCTGGACAAGTCTTTTGTTTCACGTCTACAAGTGATACAGAACTTAGCTGCCAGACTTCTCACCAAATCCAGTAAATCCTGTCACATCACTCCGGTTCTAGATTCATTACACTGGCTCCCAGTGGAGTCTAGAGTTCGTTTCAAAGTTTTTGTGTTGATGTACAGAGCTTTAAATGGCTGTACATCTTTGTCAGCTTTTAACTAAATACTCTGCTGCTCGTGGCCTTGGGTCCCAGACACAGAACCTCTTGGATGTTCCACGTATGCAGCTGAAAACTAAAAAGGACAGGACCTTTCAGTCAGCGACTCACAGGCTGTGGAACAGTTTGCCCCTGCAACTTCGTTCTGCTGACTCTGTGGAGGTTTTTTAAAAAACAACTGAAAACACTTTTATTCTCCCAGGCTTTTATCCCATGATTTTACTGTGCTTCTTATGCTTGTTTTATTCTTTATATATTTTAGCGTTGATTTTTATTGTACATTGCTTTGTGATTTTTATGTCTGTGATAAGTGCTCTATAAATAAACTATACTTACTTGGTAAAATGTCTTCAAAATTCAGTTTGCTATTGTGAAATCTGTTTATCAGCTTGTTACACCAACACAAGTGCAGCTTACTTTTACCTGCAAAATGAAAACATTGATACAGCTTAATGTGTCCTGTAAGTGTTTCCTGCCAAAAGATGCAGTCAGAATCCTTCCTGGAGCTCTTTTGGAACACATTGTGGAGATTTCAATCCAGTCTAATGGGATCACCCCTTAAATACCCTTTCAAACAGCTACACTAACAGGATGTATGACCCACTCTTCAGCCATCTCTCCGATCAGCCTGGCCACACTGCGTTAAGTAGACACCTGATTTGATGGTCGAGCTTTGTCAGATCGTCACAGCCTAAGCCCTGAGGGGATGAGCCACAAATCACCTATTAAGAGTCTTTAGAGTCAGAGCTGAGGACCTAAATCTTCAAGTTTACCTTTATTACCCATGCTTAGTCCTCTTACTTTATGCTCACTTCGCAGGACATGGGGTCTTGTCCTGGAAATGCCAGCTGGTAATCCAACACCTGCTGGAAGGACACCTGGTCTACAGATTTACTGACATTGCATTACAACAGCAAGGCCTGTCTTTTACACCTCGGCCAGATTAAGAACAGAAGTTTGATCTTTTTCTGTTTGTTTAAACTTTTGCCTTGAGAAATCAAAATCATAACCTACAGTGATACAGTCCGGCTCACTATTATTGGCACCCATGAAGTTTAGGTACATAATGTAGAAAATCTCTTTAAAAATGAATTTAGTGAACCAACTTTTTTTTTCTACTTATAATCTGTGTTTGATGAAAAAGAGTGAATGATTAAAAATATCAATGTAAAAACATAAAGTTTTCTATGGCACTGGCATCTCACAAGAGAAATCAGTGATGAAACATGTTTCAACTCACCCTTGTTAAATTACAAATGAGAATAACTTGTGGTAAATCGCCAGTGCCCATGTGGCATGAACTGGCCATTTAATGAGGACGTTAGTGTTTTAAATAGCCACATGTTGTTTCTTGTTTTGTTGTATTTCATGTTGAAGACAAAGGAGCTGTTTTAGGACATTAGAGGCACTTCTTTTTGCAAACACAAGACCTTCAAAGGGGTAAGAAGCCATCTTCAGTGACATTGATATCCCTGTTTCAACATTGTGAAAAATTTGCTAAGCATGGAACTATGAAACTCCTCCGTGGACATGGAGGTAAGGAGATGATTAATGAGAGAAGCTTCCAAAGGTTTTTGCAAATGTTGAAAAAAGTCAATTTCTAACAACCAAAAACCTGAAGGCCAATGTGGAATAACCTGGGGTCAAGGTTTCTACAAATACCATATGCCTAGGGTTGGGCATCGAGGATCGAGAATTGTTTGGAACTGGGACTAATTGTCCGGTTTTCCTGGAATCGTTCAAAATATTTATTTTCGATTCCAACTTTCGATGCCTGCCTAGTCTGCCAACCGTAAGTTGAAACTGCCCGCCAAAAACCAACAAAGAAGAATCCACCGGAAGTGTTCCCATACATGGAGAGTGAGCAGCCGCAGTCGAAAGCATGGCTTAACTTTAATAAAATGACCAGTCAGCTCAGTACTGTACAGCACTTGCAAAATGTTATATCATGCAAAGGAGGGTGTAGAAGTACTTTGTAAAAAAGTGGCCCAACTTTGACACGATTCGCCGTATTATTTTCGCTGCCTCCTCTGGGTCCGACCCTCAGAAGTAACAGAGTGGTCCATCTTTGATGCGTTCTGCCGGACTCGCTGCCTCCTCCTCTGGCTCCATCAGGTAAATAAAACTATAAACTACGTCTCATACCAACATTAAGGCAGCTAACAAGTCATACTTGACTTAAAACGTTAGGTAAACTCAAATGCAAACACCAAGCTAATGTTAGCTCATGTATTTTTTCATAGACAAACAACCTGAAATGGCTAATAATGTTATTCAGGCTTCACTATGTGCTCCTCCGTTCACCATCCCGTCAAGGGGAAATACGTCGGTGCAACTGAATGAAGAATGCCACAGAACGGTTAGAGCATATATTGTGAAAAGGTTGCATCCTTTTCAGATGTGGAATCACCAACATTTAGGTTAGTTAGGCATCAACAATAGAGCTAATTAATAGTCAATCCTAAGCTGACGTTAGAGCAACAGTGACATTACATGTTTGTTTATATGTTTGCAGGGACATGGTGAAAACCATCAACCCAAGTACACACAACCTACCATAGACCACTCGTAAAATAAGTTAATCCCATCTTGTTGCAAGGTGGAGAAGAGCTGATCTGCACTTTAAACAGAAGATGGATGACCATACCATACCATTTTATTTTTAGAGCACTTAAAGTGTCTGGAGACAGGCCCAAAGTTGGATACGACTGAGGGGTCATGTTTTTTTTTTTTTTCAGGAGACGTTGAACAGCAGCATCTTTAAAGGTTTTTGATACCAGGCTAGTGGATAAACTGCTATTCACAATAGCAAGAATGGAAGGACCTAGAGTAGGAAAAAAACCTCCTTTAGTAGCCAAGGGGGGGCCACATCAAAGGGGAAACCAGAGGGTTTCAAGCTGCATATGACCTGCTCTAGAGAAGACAGAGAAATTCGTTCAAAATGGTCAAATACAGCAACAGATTGAGGTGAGATGGATGGATCATGAGTTGGAGGGGAAATGAGAGTCCTAGTGGTCGTAAATTTTTCTAAAAAGAAATGTAGGAAGTTCTCGCACAGCTCAGTTGAGGCTTCCAGAGGTGATGGTTCAGTAAGGTGGAGAACAGAGTTTAGGGTAGAGAACAGGACTCATGGATTGTGCAAGTTTAATGCAATGATATCAGAAAAAGTATTGAGATTTAGCTGCTTTTACTGCTTTCTGATAACGATGCCAACTTTCTTTTAGTATTTGAAAAGAGACATGCAGCCTGTCTTTTCTCCATTTACGCTCCGCCCTCCTGCACTGCTGTCTAACGGCCTGGGTGACGTCATTCAGCCAAGGTTCTTCTCTGAGTTTGTATTTTCTAGATTTAACAAGAGCAACATGATCCAGAACCTTTAAGCAGACAGCGGTGAACTGGGATGTCATCTTCTCAGTGGTGGAGAGAGACACTGGGTCTGAATGATCATTTCAGAGTTATAAACATCTGTGAAACGTACGGTAGTGAACTGTTTAATGGCCTGGCTGCGACGTGCAGGAACGCACGGCTTAGGAGTTAGATGGGGGAGGGTGAACTCAAACCGGACTGGCATGTGGTCTAAAAACACATTGTCACCAATTTCAAGATTGCTAACAGTCACATCCAGATTTAACACAAGGTCCAGTTTATTTCTGCGCTCTTGGGTGGGACCGTTAACATGCTTCTTTAGAATAAATGAGTATAATAAATCTAAAAAGTCCTTAACCATAGATCAAAAAGGCGTTCAATTCAAGATCAACTGGACTTTATTTGTAACAGAAGACGTTTCGCTTCCCATCCGAGAAGCTTTATCAATTCAATGAACCAGACTGTGTGTGCGTGTGGATTTATAACAGGAGTCACGCACCATCATATGTAAATTGCAAGCTGAAGGGAACATGAGGGAGACCCTATATTGTGTCTTTAAACACATATAGTGCCACCCAGATGTAACTAAAGGATTTTAACAGGGGTCAGTATTAAAGGGGACCTCAGATGTATTTTTTAAAATTTTATGGTATTTCTGTGGGATATCCAGACCCTATTCCTTCAATTTAATGCACAAAATAATTATTAGATAATCAATTATACCCTTTTTAATTCTGCCATTTTTAACTTTCGTTTTGAACGACCGGTTTCTTGAAGTCCACGCCCTTCAACGATCTGTTCACGCCCTCTGTAACAGCCAGTATCTGTAATGTGTTGTTGTTTTAAAATTAGCTCTTTTTTTATTACTCATTTGACTTACTGTTAGTGTTAGCTTAAGATAACTTACCGAAACCCGTCTGAGCGCGCCGCAGTTTGCTGCTCCTTTTAGCATTAGACCACCCGAATCCGAAGCTAATGTTAGCTTGTTCCTCTTCCGGTTTTCGCCAGCTCCGCTCGTTGCACGCGATGAGATTTTGGGAGTTATCGCTGTTCCAGTGAAGACAACACAAAGTTCACCAAGTGTCTCCCGTAAATTAATCTGTAAGGAGAAGGTCCTCTTGCTGCGAGCCTGCTGCGAGGCTGCTGCAAGGCTGTACAGTTGAAGCTCCGCTCCATCGCGCCGGAAGAGGGTCCCGTCGAACCCGGTCCTTCCGCCTGTGGTCCGCTCGTTTAATTTTTGCCGGCTGCGCGTTGGCAGCGATCGCAAATACACTAAAAATTGAACTAAAACATAAAAATAACAATTATACTTTATTTATAAAGCCATTTAAAAAAACACAGCTGCAACAAAGTGCTGTACACATGAAATTAAGAACATATAAACAAAAGATGAGATGAAATCATGAAAAACAACAGTCATGTGTTTAATACAGAAGTGGGTTGAGCCTAACCAGGGGTTGCTAGGTGAGGGGCTGGACTCAGGTTTGATCTGATTGGCTGGCGGCTTGTGACGTCAATAAATGCAGGAAGTGTGAATCCTGGTGTATTTATCAAAAATAAATAAATCTACTTAGAGTAAATAAACCACTGGGTGCATTTTTTTGGCACAAGGACTGTTTTTTTATGAAGTAAATACCCAAAGTTTAGTAAAAAAACATTAAAAAGTGAATTTTGCATGTGTGGTCCCCTTTAAGCTGACCTCTTTATCCTTAATTAATTTACTTATTCAGATTGAATAGTAATTTCACGGATTCTTTTCTTTTTCAGTTTACCCAATATTTCTGTGATCTTTATGATGGATAAATAAATAAAGCCATAAAGTGACAATGGACACGTTAACTTAGTTGGTATGCCAAAGACACTACCATTTATTCAAAATAAATCACTAAATTAACACCATTACACTTGATTGACATGATTTCACTTTCTTTCAATTTAATACGTCAGCACAGTTAAATTTAACACAACAGACTTCAATACTGGATGTTAAAGGACAACACCCACCGTGACAGTAACAATTCACCATATTGGAGAATTACTGTAGTATTTTATGAATTTTATTTTCATTTTTGCATTTGGGCCAGGCGAGGGTTAAAAAAAAAAAAAAAAAACCCACTCCCGAATGAATCCGGAAACCTGGCCGAAGAGTCCCGAAGGGTCATGCCTTTTGTTACATTGATCTCCACCCAGAAAGCAAGGCAGAAGGTAGGAGTGAGTTTCCATGGAGGTTTATGAGAGTGAGAGTAAAACTGCATATTTCCTGGTGCATTTTTGTGTACAACTGGACCAGTGGTCTGCTTTTATTTTTTATTTATTTTATAGACCTTTTTAATAAGATATAACACCGCTGCGACTGTTGCTGGCTGCTCTCCTCTCCTCTGCCCAGAGAGGAGCGAGCCGCGCGGCTTCTCCCTGGCTCCCCGTTCCGCTCCATCAGCTTTGAAGTTCGTGCCGGGGCTCGGTTCTGTCCCAGTCTTGTTGCTGGAGCACGGGAGAGCACGGAGAGCACAGGGAAGCCCGCGCGCTCAGAGCTCCGCGCTGCGGCTGCCTTTCTACTCCCGACCTGTCTGGTCAGGGGAGAGAATAAAAAGGCGATGCGGAAATGAATGAATTTGTCGCGATCAAGCGAATTAAACTAGTATGTCTACGTGGATGCTGCTCAGAATATGACAGACATCAGTGAGCGACCGCTTCTCTTTTTTTTTCCTCTCTTAGAGCAGCGGTCATGGAAGTTGATGAAGGCTTATTAAAACTCCGCCTGTAACTCCAAGGCGGAATCTTTAGTGATGTGAATGCCCATATTTGGAGAGGGGCAGATCTTCCCGGAGCTTCTGCTAAAATCTGCTATAAATCATGAAATAACACATTTTGCATTATTTCTCTACAATATAAATAAACGCTCCTGTATTATTTTTAAATAAACTAATAAATATTAATGGCGATGCAATTTGAAAACATGGTGGGTCATGGACTTTAAACATATTTAGTCTGAGGGCTCTTTAGCTTAAAATAGTTTCCAGCTTAGAATTGAGGGAAAAAGATAGGAGGAAGATGGAGAGATGGTTTAAAGGAAATTATCGTGAGCATGTTACCAAAAGTGACACTTTCCATCCGACTTCTGCTAAAATCCAGGTACGTTTGTAAACAGCTCTTTACCTTTCGACGACGAGTCTGATAAAGAGATGACACCAGCCTGTAAGATGCACAGTCCTTCAGGCCCAGTTCGTCCGAACTGGTTATTCGTTTACGTTTTCAACGTCTCCTGGGTTCCGCTTGGTCATCAGAAAATATGTCAGCTCCTGGCCTCTGACTTCAAGATAAGCTTATTCCAGGAAGGAATAAACAAAGTTTTGAGCTTACGCTCGTTAGAAATGGATTCATAACAGCATGTTATACAATCCTTAGCTGAATGACTGTCCTTGGCGGGTGACAGGCATTCATTCAGCTCTTTGGGACGTCTTCATGTCTTGAAGCTCCCAGCAGACTCTACAGTTCCAGCAAGAGCTTAGAACTTAAAGAAGGATCCGAGAGGAATGAGACTTGTCTCTTTTTCATTGGTCCACTTGTTATCACTATTCAAGGTGAAATTCAGCGCAGAGAAGGAAATTGTTTAGGAAAAGTATCTGAGTGAGAGACTTTCAGACGCTAGATGAGAGTTTTAGCTGAAACTCGACAAAAACAATTTCTGTATGAGTCAGTTTGACATTTTAGCTGAACTTTGACACCTTTTCATTTGCAGAAATGACACATTGATGTTTCACATTTAAAGAATAACAGCATATAACATATATCATGAAAATGACAAAAGTTATTCTTTTGATTACATTAGAATAAAATCAAAGATAGAAATAGTCTCTTTTGGTGACTATATTCTCAGATTACAACTAATGGAATAATTTGTAGTAAATGTCTTGTTTTACTGAGAGGTCAGTAAAGGTCATCTCTAGAACAGTTCAAACACACACAGGCGTATCAAAGTGGACACGGTCATGCCCACTACAAAGCTGAGGTAACACGAGCCATTTCTGCCCTTTCATTGACTAAATTAAATGTGTCCAGAGCCTCAGTTCCTGCTACAATTGTCATTATAAACTGGTGGCTCATGGGCCATTTAAAAATTGTTAGAGGGGCCTTTTCTGGTGAGTAGGTGTCCATCCATCCATTCTCTTCCGCTTATCCGGGGTCGGGTCGCTGGGGTAGCAGCCTAAGTAGGGAGGCCCAGACTTCCCTCTCCCCAGCCACTTGGGCAAGCTCCTCCGGGGGGAATCCCAAGGCGTTCCCAGGCCAGCCGAGAAACATAGTCCCTCCAGCGTGTCCTGGGTCTTCCTCTGGGTTTCCTCCCGGTGGGACATGCCCGGAACACCTCACCAGGGAGGCGTCCAGGAGGCATCCTAACCAGATGCCCAAGACATTTCAACTGGCTCCTCTCGATGTGGAGAAGCAACGGCTCTACTCTGAGTCCCTCCTGGATGACCGAGCTTCTCACCCTATCTCTAAGGGAGAGTCCAGACACCCTGTAGAGAAAACTCATTTCAGCCGCTTGTGTCTGAGATCTTGTTCTTTCGGTCACAACCCAAAGCTCATGACCATAGATGAAGGTAGGAACGTAGATTGATCAGTAAATTGAGAGCTTTGCATTTTGACTCAGCTCTCTCTTCACCACTACAGACCAGTACAGCGCCCGCTTCACTGCCGGTGCTGCACTTATCCGCCTATCGATCTCACGCTCCAGTTTTCCCTCATTCGTGAACAAGACCTCGAGATACTTAAACTCCTCCACTTGGGGCAGGACCTCCTCCTCGACCCGGAGAGGGCACTCTACCCTTTTCCGGCTCAAGACCATGGCCTCGGATTTGGAGGAACTGATCCTCATCCCGGGCGCGTCACACTTGGCTGCAAACCACTCCAGTGAAAGCTGTAGTTCACAACCTGATGAAGCCAATAGGACCACATCATCTGCAAAAAACAGAGACACGATCCTAAGGCCACCAAAACGGATCCCGTCAACACCTTGGCTGTGCCTAGAAATTCTGTCCATAAAAGTTATGAACAAATTGGTGACAAAGGGCAATCTTGGCGGAGTCCAACTCTCATTGGAAACAAGCCTGACTTACTACCGGCAATGCGGACCAAGCTCTGACACCGGTCATACAGGGACCTAACAGCCCGTATCAAAGGGCCTGGTACCTCATACTCCCGAAGTACCCCCCACAGGGTCCCCCGAAGGACGCAGTTGAATGCCTTCTCCAAGTCCACAAAGTACATGTAAACTGGTTGGGCAAACTCCCCCGCACCCTCCAGGACCCTGCTTAGGGTGTAGAGCTGGTCCAGTGTTCTACGACAGGACGAAAACCACACTGCTATTCCTGAATCCAAGGTTTGACTATCTGAAGGACCCTCCTCTCCAGAACCCCTGAATAGACCTTACCAGATAGGCTCAAGAGTGTGATCCCCCTGTAGTTGGAACATACTCTACGGCCCCCCTTTTTGAATATGGGAACCACCACCCCAGTCTGCCAATCCAGGGGAACTACCCCCGATGTCCATGCAATATTGCAGTCATGTAAGCCAACACAACCCCACAACATCCAGAGCCCTAAGGAACTCCTGGCGAATCTCATCTACCCCTGGGGTCCTACCACCGAGGAGCTTTTTAACCACCTCAGTGACCTCAGCACCAGAGATTGGAGAGCCCGACCCAAAGTCCCCAGGCTCTGTTTCCTCAGTGGAAGACGTGCCAGTGGGATTGAGGAGGTCTTCGAAGTATTCTGACCACCGACTCACAACATCCCGAGTTGCGGTCAGCAGTACCCCATCCCCACTATAAATGGTGTTGGTGGTGCACCGCTTTCCCTCCCTGAGATGCCGGATGGTGGACCAGAATCGCCTCAATGCCGTATAGAAGTCATTCTCCATGACCTCGCAAAAACTCCTCCCACTCCTGAGTTTTTGCCTCAGCAACCACCCAACCTACATGCAGTTTAGACTGCCAGTACCCATCAACTGCTTCCGGAGTCCCACAGGCCAAAAAGGCTCAGTAGGACTCCTGCTTCAGCCTGACAGCATCCCTCACCGCCGGTGTCTACCACCGGGTTCGAGGGTTGCCGCCATGACAGGCACCAACAACCTTGCGGCCACAGCTCCAATAAGCCACCTCGACAATAGAGGCACGTAACATGTCCAACTCAGATTCAATGTCCCCCGCCTCCCTCGGAACGTGTTCGAAGCTCTCCCGGAGGTGGTAGTTAAAGCTTTGTCTTACGGGAGACTCTGCCAGATGTTCCCAGCAGACCCTCACAATATGTTTGGGTCTGCCAGGTCTGACAGGCATCCTACCCCACCATCGGAGCCATCTTACCACCAGGTAGTGGTCAGTTGACAGCTCCGCCCCTCTCTTCACCCAAGTGTCCAAGACATGCAGCCGTAGATCAGATGAGATGACAACAAAGTCGATCATCGAACTGCGACCTAGCATGTCCTGGTGCCAAGAGCACATATGGACACCCTTATTCTTGAACATGGTGATTGTTATGGACAATCCATGACAAGCACAGAAGTCCAATAACAGAACACCACTCGGGTTCAGATCAAATGGTAAATGGTAAATGGAGCTTATTTATATAACTCTGATGCATGCTCAATAATCCAGGTAGAAAAATCTAAAAAAGCTAAGTCTGGTCCTCTGGACATTCAAAAAATAAAACAAAACAAAGCAAACAAAAAACAAACAAAC
>JBBPBX010032518.1:22126-33842 GCA_038048925.1 Garcialebias charrua
AAATGGAGCTTATTTATATAGCGCTTTCCAGCCCCCTGTGAGGAGCCCCAAAGCGCTTTACAATACCAGCCATCCACCCATTCATTCAGACATTCATACACCGGTAGTGGTAGCCTGCCTTGCAAGGCGCCATCCAGACCTACCGGGAGCAACTCGGGGTTAAGTGTCTTGCCCAGGGACACAACGACACATGATGGGTGGACGCGGGATTCGAACCTCCAACCTTCCGATTGGGGGTCGACTGCCATTACCACTACACCACGGCCGCCCATCAAGGGGGGTGTTCCTCCCAACAACACCCCTCCAGGCCTCACTGCCATTGCCCACGTGAGCGTTGAAGTCCTCCAGTAGAACAAGGGAGTCCCCAGGAGGTGCACTCTCCAATACCCCCTCCAAGGACTCCAAAAATGGTGGGTAATCTGAACTGCCGTTTGGCGCATAGGCACAAACAACAGTCAGAGCCCTTCCCCCCACACGTGGTCGGAGGGAGGCTGCCCTCTCATTCACTGGGGTGAACCCCAACATACAGGCACCAAGATGGGGAGCAACAAGTATACAGACTCCTACTTAGCGCCTCTCACCAGGAGCAACTACAGAGTGGAAGAGTGTCCAACCCCTCTCAAGGAAACTGGTTCCAAAGCCAGAGCCATGAGTTGAAGTGAGTCCCACTATTTTTAGCCGGAACCTTTCAACCTTGCACACCAGCTCAGGCTCCTACCCCACCAGAGAGGTGACGTTCCACGTCCCAATTGCCAGCTTCTGTAGCCAAGGATCAGACCGCCAGGGTCCCCGCCCTCATCCACCACCCATCCCACATTGTACCTGACCCCTTTGGCCCCTCCCATAGGTGGTGAGCCCATGGGAAGGGGGATCCATGTCTCCTCTTCGGGCTGTGCCCGGCCAGGCTCCATGGGTAAAAGCCTAGCCACCAGGCGTTTGCCAGCGTGCCCCACCTCTGGGCCTTGCTCCAGAGTGGGGCCCCGGTGACCTACGTCCGGGCGAGAGAACTTTGAATACATTTGTTTGACTTATCATAGGGGTCTTTGGGCTGCACTTTGTCTGGTCCCTCACCTAGGACCTGTCTACCTTGGGTGACACTACTAGGGGCATGAAACCCCTGACAACATATCTCCTAGGATCAATGGGACACATTGTGAGTATGTGTGAAACTATAAAACTAAAAACATCTGTTGATTTACATTTATTAATATTTTTACATTTTGAGACACAAAAAAGACTGGGTTCCGTCCATCCATCTATACATTGTCTTTATACGTTTCTTCCTTTTCAGGTAGCAGGGGGTCACTGGTCCCCATACCCAGGTCACAGGTCTATCACAGAAGACTAGATTCTTGTAAAGAATTTTTTTTGTGCTAAGTAAAAAAAAAAAAAGAAAACAATGAACTATGTAGGCTTATGCGATTTTTTTAATTGTGGAGTTGAGTTTCCTACTTTGAAGAAATAAAGCATAAAGTTTAAATGAATATAATTTACTTTGTGTATCAGAGTCAGAGAGTCAGAGAATCTTTATTGTCATTTGCACCGCATGTAGTACATGTGATGAAACGAGATTATGTACACAGGGTCCCAGTTACATTCAACAACAAAATGTAAGAGAAAAACAGTAATAACATCTAGGATTGACTAAGAAAAACATCAACTAGAAATAAACTAAGCACGTAATAGAAAACAAAATCATTACAAACAGCAGCACGAACATGAGTCTGTATGAGCAAATGGTCACAGATGAACACAGCAACAAGAAAACAGATCAGCATCAGTGTAGTGGACCTACCCAGGGTCAAACTAAGGTTTTTGAACTGTCCAGTGATGACCTTTGATGACCTCTCAGTGAACAGACGTTTAACACTTTAATGATTTTGGGGCGGCCGTGGCGTAGTGGTAATGGCAGTCATCCCCTGATCGGAAGGTTGGCGGTTCGAATCCCGGTTCCCCACACCATGTGTCGTTGTGTCCTTGGGCAAGACACTTAACCTCGAGTTGCTCCCAGTAGGACTGGAAAGCACCTTGCATGGTAGTCTGCCGCTACGGGTGTATGAATGTGTGAAACATTCAATGTGTGTAGCACTTTGAGATTTTCACTAATGAAAAGTGCGTTATAAATTGAATTCATTATTATTATTATTATAACACAATTTATTCCATTAGTTGTAATCTGAGAACATATATAGTCACTTACAAAGAGACTATTGGCTTCTTTGATTTTATTCTAATGTAATCAAAAGAATAACCTTTTGTCATTTTCATGATATGTTATATGCTGTGTTATTCTTTAAATGTGAAGCATGACTGTGTTACTTGATCAAATGAAAGTGTCTAATAAGTGTCAAAGTTCAGATAAGATGTCAAACTGACTTGCTCAGAAGTTGTTTTTGTTGAGTTTCAGCTAAAACTCTCACTAGCGTCTGAAAGTCTCCTCACTCAGACACTTTTCCTAAACAATTTCTCTCTGCTCTGAATTTCACCTTGAATCTTGATAACAACAAGTGACCTGCTCGACTGGTTCTTTTGGACCAATCGGGAAGGGACAAGTCCTCTCATCTCAGATCTTCTACTAAGGTTCTAAGCTTTACTAAAACGAGCGGAGTCTGCTAGAGTAAGCCTCAGACATGAGGTTTCCCAAAGAACTGATTGAATGTCAGTCACACGCTAAGGACACGTCATTCAGTTAAAGACTAATAACATGTTTGTTACGAGTCCACTTCGAACCGAGCGTAAGCTCAGAACTTTGTTTAGTCCTTTCTGGAATAAGTTATCTTGAGCCAGAAACCAGGAGCTGACACATTTTCTGATGACCAACGCGAAACCAGGAGACGTTGGAAGGTAAACAAATAACCAGCTCAGATGTACTGGCCCCGCAAGGACCCCGTGCATCTGAAAAGCTTCAAGGTCTTCTCTTACCGGGCTGTCGTCAAAAGGTAAAGAGCTGTTTACAAACGTACCTGTGATTTAGCAGAAGTCGGATGGAAAGTGTCATCTGGTTAAACTCAAGATAAGAGATAAGAGATAAGAGATTTTTTATTAACATTGCACCAGTAAACCAATACAACGTGATCATGTAAACACAGTCATCCAGAGGTCAGAGAATGTTAAGCTGCTGCAATTCAAAACACGCATGTTCAAAACACGCATGTTCGTCAGCGCGGCCATCTCTCATCCATCATGGATGAAGAGCAAAACAGATATGGAAAAAGGAAAAGCACAGTAGGTATCATTTGTGATATTCAAAAAAAGAATTTATCAAAGATTGCCTGAGGACACTCCATGATAAAGTCTCAAAAACTCTATCAGCGAAAGCACAGTCACACGAGACATTGTTGCAGTTTTGACGACAGGCAAGGAGATATTTAGTCTGTGAGTAACTTCAAAGAACACAGTTCAGCAGTTTGTTCAGCTGGGCGTCATCCGAGCCACACACAGAGATCTCTGGGGGGTGCGGGTGAGGGAGATCAGCAAGGGCACTTCAACTCTACGCTCCAGGAGAAAGTTTCCAAACAGGCCTCTTTTCAAGGACGTGTGCAGAAACCAGATTAGATAGTCTTTTTGTTTATTCCAATTCAGACCACAGTGTTCTTTTTCACTGCAGCCTCCAAGTCCAGACGCTGTTTCAGAGCCAAAATTCCAAATCATATGAGGTTCCGGTCTATGAACCCCCATCCATGCCCAGTTGGGACCCAGGCGGCTGTAAACGAGTTCCAAAACGCCCAGCAGGTCCCCGGTAGTCCACCGACGCACCCAACGTGCGATTGAGCTCATACAACAGCTGGGATGAGTTGCTCACGGCCCGGATCAGAGAATCATGCTGATCAGGGAGTTTCGCCAGCGCGCTGATAGCCGCCGAAGCCCTCCTCAGCTTCAGGTAGCAGACAGTCCCTCCGATGCCAAAAAAAAGAGCAGCTGCTACTAATAGTCCAATAATCCACAAATCTTCCACGTCTTCGACACTCAAGACGGTCAAACACATAGGCTGCCACTGTCCCCATGAGTCCATCATGTATCCAGCCGCGTGTGTGTCAGAGGGGCAGACCGCTTCTCCTGGCACGGTCCGCTTCGTGGAAAAAATCTTATCTATTGAAGAAACAGCCCAATTTACTAATTCCATCGCAAATTGGTTCGAGTGAGCGCTGAAGAGTCAGACGAGACAAAAAGCAAGCAGGGAGGAGGAAAAAAACTTAGGGAAGGAAGGAGCAGAAAGATATGCGACTTACCTTTTTCTAGAGCGGAAGTAGATAAATAACTTCCTCTCTTAACCTCTCCCTATTCCTCTTAAATCTCTCCCTATTTCATTTCTAAGCTGGTAACTATATTAAGTTAAGAGCCACAGACTAAGTATAATGACATCCTGTATTTATGTATGTTGTTACAATTTAAATGTGCTGACGTATTAAATTGCAAGAAAGTGAAATCTATCAATCAAGTGTAATGGTGTTAATTTTAGTTGATTTATTTTAAATAAATGGTAGTGTCTCCTGGCATACCAAACTAAAGTCAACGTTTCCATTGTCACTCTATGGCTTCTGTTTTACTTATCCATCATAAAGATCACAGAAATATTGGGTAAACCGAAAAAGAAAAGAATCCGTGAAATTACTATTCAATCTGAATAATTAAATTAATTAAGGTAAAGAGGTCAGTATTAATATTGACCTCCTATATATCCTTTACATCAGCATGATGTGATATTTTGCCGTGATTATTCTTATTATTTATTTATTCATGAGTCTAACAGCCTCAGGGTAGAAGCTGTTCCTCAGTCTAGTGGTTCTACACTTGCACGAATGAACGAATGAATGAATGAATGAACACAGCAACATGAAACAGATCAACAGCAACATGAAACAGATCAGCAGCAACATGAAACAGATCAGCAGCAACATGAAACAGATCAGCAGCAACATGAAACAGATCAGCAGCAACATGAAACAGATCAGCAGCAACATGAAACAGATCAGCAGCAACATGAAACAGATCAGCAGCAACATGAAACAGATCAGCAGCAACATGAAACAGATCAGCAGCAACATGAAACAGATCAGCAGCAACATGAAACAGATCAGCAGCAACATGAAACAGATCAGCAGCAACATGAAACAGATCAGCAGCAACATGAAACAGATCAGCAGCAACATGAAACAGATCAGCAGCAACATGAAACAGATCAGCAGCAACATGAAACAGATCAGCAGCAACATGAAACAGATCAGCAGCAACATGAAACAGATCAGCAGCAACATGAAACAGATCAGCAGCAACATGAAACAGATCAGCAGCAACATGAAACAGATCAGCAGCAACATGAAACAGATCAGCAGCAACATGAAACAGATCATCCCCCTCTCCACCTCTGTTACAAATCTTGGAATAAATATGGACTCTCATCTTACATTTGAAAATCACATTAAGCATCTGTTTAAAACTTGCTTCTTCCATCTCCGAAACATCTCCAGACTTCGCCCATCTCTAACTTTTCCTGATGCTGAGAAACTCGTCCATGCTTTTGTCTCCTCCAGGCTCGACTACTGCAACTCCCTGTTTATTGGAATCCCTGGTAAATACCTTCAGAAACTTCAATATATTCAAAACAGTGCAGCAAGGATTCTGTTGAGAGTTCGTAAATTTGAACATATTACACCCATTCTCCATAACCTCCATTGGCTTCCTGTCACCTACAGAATTCAGTACAAAACTGCTCTCATTACACATCAATGCTTGCACGGAACTTCACCTGACTATCTAAAGGACATTCTTGCACCATATTCATCCACCCGGTCTCTACGATCACAGAACAGTAATTTACTTCATATTCCTCGGACCAAATTGAGGACCATGGGAGACCGAGCATTCTGTGTGGCTGCCCCCCGCCTGTGGAACTCCCTCCCTGACGACCTGAGAGCTCCACAGTCACTGGTTGACTTTAAAAGCAGCATAAAGACTTTTCTTTTTAAGCAAGCCTATTCTGCCTCCACATGATTTTATCTTTGATCTTAGCTGATATCATTATTGATTTTACTTGATTTTATCACTTGTTTTATTTTATTTATTTTTTAAGCAAGCCTATTCTGCACATGATTTTATCTTTGATCTTAGCTGTTATTTATTGATTTTACTTGATTTTATCACTTGTTTTATTTTATTTATTTTTTAAGCAAGCCTAAATCTACATGATTTTATCTTTGATCTTAGTCGATATTATTATAGATTTTATTTGATTTTATCACTTGTTTTATTTTTTACCTTTACCTTGTTACACATTGTAGCACTTTGAGATTTTTATTAATGAAAAGTGCATTATAAATTGAATTCATTCATTCACGACTGCACACCATCGTACAGCTCCAACCACTTCATCAAGTTTGCGGACGACACAACAGTGGTGGGTCTCATCAGCAACAACGATGAGACGGACTACAGGAACGAGGTGAGCCGCTTGGCCTTGTGGTGCGGACACAACAATCTCACTCTCAACGTGGAGAAGACAAAGGAGATTGTTGTGGACTTCAGGAAGAGGGATGCCCAACATGCCCCTCTGACCATCAACAGCACCGCAGTGGAGAGAGTGGACAGCACCAAGTTCCTGGGAGTGCACGTCTCAAAGGACCTGTCCTGGAGCAGGAACACTGCAGCACTGGCCAAGAAGGCTCACCAGCGTCTCTACTTTCTCCGCAAGCTGAAAAGGGCTGGAGCTTCAACCTCCATCATGAGCACCTTCTACAGGGGTGCCATAGAAAGTGTCCTGACCAGCTGCATCACTGTGTGGTTTGGTGCATGTACTGCATCCTGCCGCAAGAGCCTCCAGCGCATTGTGAGAGCAGCTGAGAAGATCGTGGGCACCTCCTTGCCCTCACTGCAGGACTTACACAGCAAACGCCTCACTCGGAAAGCCCACCGCATGGCAGGTGATCCCACACACCCACTACACAGCTGCTTCAGACTGCTGCCATCAGGGAGGAGACTGAGGAGTCTCCAGGCTCGAACCAGCAGACTGAGAGACAGCTCTGTTCATCAGGCAGTCAGAATGCTAAACACTCTGCCTGCTCTGCCTCCCCTCCCATTTGAACTGCCTTAACACTAAAACTTTCTCACATATTATCACTCAACACAAAGTTTTTAACACTAGACTCTGTGTCATCAAACGGGTTTTCACTAAACTCTCGGTCATGTGCTCATACAGTTTGCACTACTTCTCATACTTGCACTAATGTCTGTATTACATCACTGCCTATAATCATAATACTGTTTACATTCTCTGTTTACATTTATTAATACTGTTTACTTTTATTACTACTGCTTACATGTAATTACTACTGTTTACATTTATTTACACTACTCTAATATCTACACCACTGCTGGTACATATACAGTGTGCTCTGAACGGTCTTATTTAGGGATGCCCAATGTGCCTTACTGCATATGCCACTTTTTGCCTCTACAACAACATCAACTACTACCTCATACATATACTGTGTACATTGACTCATACGCTGCTTTGCCACTTTGCAAATGTCAATGCTAGAAACCTTTAGTTTATTTTAGTTATACTTTTTATACTCTTTTTTTATACTAGTATGCAAAAACTCAGGACAATATTATGTTCATTAAATGTTTAATGTTTTAGTTTTAGAGTTGGTGTAAATTTTCATACTCTTATACCACTATGCAAAAAACTCAGGACAGTGTTAGTTTTACTATTTTATGCTTATGTCTATTATTATATGTTTCAGTGTTTCAATGTTTAGATGTTTACTGTTGCACCGAGGGACTGAGAGAAACGCAATTTCGGTCCTGTGTATGTCCTGCACTGTACATATTGCAGATCTGACAATAAAGTTGACTTTGACTTTGACTTTGACTATCAGCAGCAACATGAAACAGATCAGCAGCAACATGAAACAGATCAGCAGCAACATGAAACAGATCAGCAGCAACATGAAACAGATCAGCAGCAACATGAAACAGATCAGCAGCAACATGAAACAGATCAGCAGCAACATGAAACAGATCAGCAGCAACATGAAACAGATCAGCAGCAACATGAAACAGATCAGCAGCAACATGAAACAGATCAGCAGCAACATGAAACAGATCAGCAGCAACATGAAACAGATCAGCAGCAACATGAAACAGATCAGCAGCAACATGAAACAGATCAGCAGCAACATGAAACAGATCAGCAGCAACATGAAACAGATCAGCAGCAACATGAAACAGATCAGCAGCAACATGAAACAGATCAGCAGCAACATGAAACAGATCAGCAGCAACATGAAACAGATCAGCAGCAACATGAAACAGATCAGCAGCAACATGAAACAGATCAGCAGCAACATGAAACAGATCAGCAGCAACATGAAACAGATCAGCAGCAACATGAAACAGATCAGCAGCAACATGAAACAGATCAGCAGCAACATGAAACAGATCAGCAGCAACATGAAACAGATCAGCAGCAACATGAAACAGATCAGCAGCAACATGAAACAGATCAGCAGCAACATGAAACAGATCAGCAGCAACATGAAACAGATCAGCAGCAACATGAAACAGATCAGCAGCAACATGAAACAGATCAGCAGCAACATGAAACAGATCAGCAGCAACATGAAACAGATCAGCAGCAACATGAAACAGATCAGCAGCAACATGAAACAGATCAGCAGCAACATGAAACAGATCAGCAGCAACATGAAACAGATCAGCAGCAACATGAAACAGATCAGCAGCAACATGAAACAGATCAGCAGCAACATGAAACAGATCAGCAGCAACATGAAACAGATCAGCAGCAACATGAAACAGATCAGCAGCAACATGAAACAGATCAGCAGCAACATGAAACAGATCAGCAGCAACATGAAACAGATCAGCAGCAACATGAAACAGATCAGCAGCAACATGAAACAGATCAGCAGCAACATGAAACAGATCAGCAGCAACATGAAACAGATCAGCAGCAACATGAAACAGATCAGCAGCAACATGAAACAGATCAGCAGCAACATGAAACAGATCAGCAGCAACATGAAACAGATCAGCAGCAACATGAAACAGATCAGCAGCAACATGAAACAGATCAGCAGCAACATGAAACAGATCAGCAGCAACATGAAACAGATCAGCAGCAACATGAAACAGATCAGCAGCAACATGAAACAGATCAGCAGCAACATGAAACAGATCAGCAGCAACATGAAACAGATCAGCAGCAACATGAAACAGATCAGCAGCAACATGAAACAGATCAGCAGCAACATGAAACAGATCAGCAGCAACATGAAACAGATCAGCAGCAACATGAAACAGATCAGCAGCAACATGAAACAGATCAGCAGCAACATGAAACAGATCAGCAGCAACATGAAACAGATCAGCAGCAACATGAAACAGATCAGCAGCAACATGAAACAGATCAGCAGCAACATGAAACAGATCAGCAGCAACATGAAACAGATCAGCAGCAACATGAAACAGATCAGCAGCAACATGAAACAGATCAGCAGCAACATGAAACAGATCAGCAGCAACATGAAACAGATCAGCAGCAACATGAAACAGATCAGCAGCAACATGAAACAGATCAGCAGCAACATGAAACAGATCAGCAGCAACATGAAACAGATCAGCAGCAACATGAAACAGATCAGCAGCAACATGAAACAGATCAGCAGCAACATGAAACAGATCAGCAGCAACATGATGTGATATTTCACAGTGATTATTCTGGTTAGATATTCATGAGTCTAACAGCCTCAGGGTAGAAGCTGTTCCTCAGTCTAGTGGTTCTACACTTGATGCTCCTCAACCTCCGTCCTGAGGGGAGTGGGGCAAAAAGTGTGTGTGCTGGGTGGTCTTTCATGATGCAGGTGGCTCTCTTCCTGCATCTGGAGGTGTAAATGTCTGTGATGGTGGGGAGACTGACTCCAACATCTTCTGTGCAGCCTTCACCACTCTCTGCAGAGCTTTTCTTTCTGCAGCTGTGCAGCCTCCATGCCACACGTTGATGCTGGAGCACAGGATGCTCTCCACTGCACACCTGTAGAAGGAGGTGAGGACTGGGCTGCTCAGACCAGCTCGTCTCAGCCGTCTGAGGAAGTAGAGTCTCTGATGACCTTTCTTGATCAGGCTGGTGGTGTTGTTGCTCCAGCTGAGGTTATCATTCAAGTGTACACCCAAGTATTTGTAGCTGGAGACCACTTCCACTGCAGATCCACTTATGTTCAGTGGGGTGTGGGTGTGTTTGTTCCTTCTGAAGTCCACAATCATCTCCTTTGTCTTCTTCACATTCATTGAAGGTTATTCTCTTTGCACCAGCTCTCCAGGTGTTCCACCTCCTGCCTCTAGCTGGACTCATCATTGTTTGTGATGCAAACAAATAAATAAATAAACCAAACTGAATTGAATTGACACGTCTTTTTTTAACCCAGCCTCTAATGCCCCTTTTCCACTTGGTGGCCCGGGTCGGATGTGACGTCATATTTGCGTGCCAAACGCGCGTTGGAGAGCATTTCCACCTAACAGATGCGCGGCGCCGCGCCAAGATTCCGGACTCATCTCAGAGCAGGTCCGAGGCCGGCTGGACCCGAACCGTGAGGAGGAGGCTGGACTGAGTTTGAGGAAGTGGCTGCCGTGAGGGAGCAAACACCGAAGGACTTTACAAGATTAACACGGTAAAAACAATTATTTGTATTTAAAATTACAGCAAACATGTGTCTTAAGCCGAACTATTCCTTAATAATTCCACGTTGTTGTCAAAACGGCAGGATTTAAAAAAGTAGTTTCGCCACGTGCACGCGCGCGCCCGCGCGCGCACGTGAGCCGTCTTTATTTCTATAATGTAGCTAAATAAACGCTTTAAAAAATATATTTCATAGCTGACGTTATATCAAGAGGGTGCTTGAGCTTAACAGTTCCTTAATAATTTCACGTTGTGGTCAAATCAGCTGGATTTAACAAAGTAGGTCGACACGTGCACATCACATGCACGCGCGGGTGGGGTCGATCGGCGTTCTTTCTTTTAAATGTAGCTAAATAAAAGCTTAAAAAATATAATTCATAGCTGGCTTTATACCACGAGGGTTCCTCAGGTTAACAAGTCCAATAATGTCACGTTGTGGTCAAATCTGCTGGATTTAAATTGATTTGTTTTGACTAATTCCAAACATGTTACATGTGCTACGAAAATAAATTATTAAAAAATCGAATTTTAATTCAAATAACTTCAACAGCTTACAGTGTGTATATAAACATGTAGTGATTACACTTTGTTGGTTTGAAAAATATCTGCTTTGTGGTTTCTGAGATATAAGATATGTGTTAAATACTAGTAGAAAAAAAACAAGCCAGGTCGACACACTTATGTCTATAAAAAATCGAATTTTAATTCAAATAACTCCAACAGCTTAAAGTATGTACATGAACATGTTGTGATAACATTTTGTTAGTTTGAAAAATATCTGCTTTGTGGTTTCTGAGATATAAGATATAATGTGTTAAATACTAGTAGAAAAAAAACAAGCCAGGTCGACACACTTATGTCTATAAAAAATCGAATTTTAATTCAAATAACTTCAACAGCTTACAGTGTGTACATAAACATGTAGTGATTACACTGTGTTGGTTTGAAAAATATCTGCTTTGTGGTTTCTGATATATTTGATATATGTATATATATCTTATAATATATATCTACATATAAAAC
>JBBPBX010032519.1:6903-33841 GCA_038048925.1 Garcialebias charrua
AATGTTTTGTCGGATGCAGTTCCTGACACAACACTCAACATTTACCCGGGCTTGGGACCGGCACAAGAGATACACTGGATTGTGCTCCCTTGTGGCTGGTCAATCCTAAATTGGGTTGCCTTGTCAAAATCCAAGATGGCCACCACTATTTATTTATGTAAACTGGCAACCCCAATAATTAGAGAAAACTATGCTTTCCATTTGTATATTGCATAAGTGTAGTTTCCTCCAATATAGGGGTGGTTAACAACAATTCTGAAAATTATTCCAGTGGTCATACATTATTTTGTGAGATTTTTTGTATTTTGTAGATGAGATAACCTACTAGACCATCTTAATAAACATTCAGTAAGGAACAAAAACGTGCTGGAAAAAAGAAAAGCAGAACAGCACGACCTGCATAAACAAACTTTAAGGGAAGTGTCATTTGTGCAGCATATCAGGAAAATGGACAAGGATTAATCTGGTTGTCTCCTCTCTTCTCAAAGCAAGTGCTGAAGAGGCTCAGATTAAAACAGATGTGGCTAAATGATACTGGGGATTTAACATGGTACAAGCAAGGGATTATTGATTAAAAAAGCTGTGCCTTTGGTCTGAGCTAAATCCAGGCGTGCACTGATACATCGCAGTGCTTTCTCCTTTGCTCAACCTGGCAGAGGAGGAGCTTTAAGGACAAGGGAAGATGATGCTATGCTGCCATTAACTCTCTGAGCCACCTCATTCTTTTCCAATTCCCACCCCCTAGAGGTTTGGATAGTGGGATTACACAGGTCAATTATACACTTAATCTGCCTTTGCCCAGAGGGGATTTGGAGCTCATTGATTGATTTGAAGTATTTTCATTGCCCTTGGGCAGTTATCATACTCACCAAGCCTGGTGAAATTACATTTGTGTGTGACGGAAGTTAAGCACTTTGTATCTGCTGTTGCTCCTGCTGTCTCTCTGCAGCACCAATTGGCCGGCTGTTACAGAGTGAAGACAGAGGTCAGACTGAGCCTCAGATTGGAGGATTAGAGGCTGTTGTTGCTGCCACCACTGTGCTTGTGGTAGCTGGGATTGGGGATCATGGATTGAGGATCATGGAGTGTTTGTGTGTGTGGCAGAGAATGACAGGAAGCCTGCTGAACGCTGCAGTCACTTGACTGGCTGGAGATGCTTCACCAATTTGCTGTCCTTGGTTTTGGACTGCCTCAGCTGAACATCGTGAACAAAAACAGAGCGCAGGCAAACAAATCTTCCTATGTTCAGCAAATAAAGTAATTTGAGTAAAAACTTAAAATTCTGACATTATTTTTTATTTTCTGTCACAATTTTTCATACACCATACGGTATCTCCTACAGCTTTGAAAAAAACTTTTTTTTTTTCAAAATAGGCTTCTTAATCAGATGGACTTGTGACCCGTCCAGGGTGTACCCCACCCCTCGCACAGTGATTGCTGGACATGGGCAACCCCCGTGACCCAAAATAGAAGAAGCGGGTAAAAGATAATGGGTGGATGGATGGGTGGATGGATGGATGGTTGGATGGATGGATGGATGGATGGCGTCTTAATTAAGACGTGTGCTGGGACTTTTGGTAGCAGTACATTATTTGATATTAACAAAATACAAAAGTACAAATACAAAATAAATAAATTAAAACTTCCACATGAAAACAATGAAATTTCAGTAAAATAGTGAGAAAACTCTGGATTTCTTCCACTCTATAGTTTAGACCAAGGCTATTCAATTGGTGGCCCGCGGGCCATGACTTCAGTCTGACCCACCAGTGAGTTCATAAAAAAAGAGAAAAAATTGGGGGTGGTAGCAGGGGGTTCTGGGTTTGGTCTCTGTTTAATGCATTTATGACTAAATGCAGCAAAATAAACTAATTTAACAGGTAAACGGTTGTTGTAATACTTGGTTTATTTACATAATGACTTTAATTGGTGGTTGGCCGGTCCCTTACTGCTGGCTCTCAGAAACTGTGGCCCCCTGAGCAGTTTAGTTGTATAGCCCTGGATTAGATTAACATACATACCGTACATGGCAGAAACTTACATGGTAGAAACATCAGTGAAAATTTAGGCGGGTCACAAATGGACTTTCTGAACTGCTATTTTCATTTCTGATAGATACATTAGACAGACAGACAGACAGACAGACAGACAGACAGACAGACAGACAGACAGACAGACAGACAGACAGACAGACAGACAGACAGACAGACAGACAGACAGACAGACAGACAGACAGACAGACAGACAGACAGACAGACAGACAGACAGACAGACAGACAGACAGACAGACAGACAGACAGACAGACAGACAGACAGACAGACAGACAGACAGACAGACAGACAGACAGACAGACAGACAGACAGACAGACAGACAGACAGACAGACAGACAGACACACTTTTTCAATCCCGGGGTGGGGGATGGGGTGATTTGAGGCATCCTGTAGCATGTTCTAATTATACAGGAAAAAAGACACATATGAAATAATCAAAAAAGAAGCAGCATACATACAGTTGGAAAAAGACAACATGTACAAAGTGTTAGGGAGTGCTACAATCATGAATAACCTTTATATATACACACACACACACACACACACACACATATATACTGTATGTATATATATATATATATATATATATATATATATATAGGGGTCGGGTGCAATGTGAGATGGGTGGTGGCCGAGGGCGGGGACCCTGGCGGTCTGATCCTCGGCTACAGAAGCTGGCCATTGGGACATGGAATGTCACCTCTCTGGTGGGGAAGGAGCCTGAGCTAGTGTGTGAGGTTGAGAGTTTCCGACTAGAAATAGTCGGACTCACCTCAACGCATGGCTCTGGCTCTGGAACCAGTTTCCTTGAGAGGGGTTGGACACTCTTCCACTCTGGAGTTGCCCCTGGTGAGAGGCGCCGAGCAGGAGTGGGCATACTGGTTGCCCCCCATCTTGGTGCCTGTACGTTGGGGTTCACCCCGGTGAACGAGAGGGTAGCCTCCCTTCGCCTACGTGTGGGGGGACGGGCTCTGACTGTTGTTTGTGCCTATGCACCAAACGGCAGCTCAGACTACCCACCCTTTTTGGAGTCCTTGGAGGGGGTATTGGAGAGTGCGCCTCCTGGGGACTCCCTTGTTCTACTGGGGGACTTCAACGCTCACGTGGGCAATGACAGTGAGACCTGGAGGGGTGTGGTTGGGAGGAACGGCCCCCCTGATCTGAACCAGAGTGGTGTTCTGTTATTGGACTTCTGTGCTCGTCATGGATTGTCCATAACGAACACCATGTTTAAGCATAAGGGTGTCCATATGTGCTCTTGGCACCAGGACACCCTAGGTCGCAGTTCGATGATCGACTTTGTTGTCGTCTCATCTGATCTGCGGCCGCATGTCTTGGACACTCGGGTGAAGAGAGGGGCGGAGCTGTCAACTGACCACTACCTGGTGGTGAGTTGGCTCCGATGGTGGGGGAGGATGCCGGTCAGACCTGGCAGACCCAAACGTATTGTGAGGGTCTGCTGGGAACGTCTGGCAGAGTCTCCCGTAAGACGGAGCTTTAACTCCCACCTCCGGGAGAGCTTTGAACACGTTCCGAGGGAGGCGGGGGACATGGAGTCCGAGTGGGCCGTGTTCCGCGCCTCTATTGTCGAGGCAGCTTATCGGAGCTGTGGCCGCAAGGTTGTTGGTGCCTGTCGTGGTGGCAACCCTCGAACCCGGTGGTGGACACCGGCAGTGAGGGATGCTGTCAGGCTGAAGAAGGAGTCCTATTGGGCCTTTTTGGCTTGTGGGACCCCGGAAGCAGCTGATAGGTACCGGCAGTCCAAGCGGCATGCGGCTCGGGTGGTTGCTGAGGCAAAAACTCGGGCGTGGGAGGAGTTCGGAGAGGCCATGGAGAATGACTTCCGTACGGCTTCGAGGCGATTCTGGTCCACCATCCGGCGTCTCAGGGGGGGAAAGAGGTACGCGACCAACACCATTTATGGTGGGGGTGGCGTGCTGCTGACCTCAACTCGGGATGTTGTGAGTCGGTGGGCGGAATACTTCGAAGACCTCCTCAATCCTACTGGCACGTCTTCCACTGAGGAAGCGGAGCCTGGGGACTTTGGGTCGGGTTCTCCGATCTCTGGTGCTGAGGTCGCCGAGGTGGTTAAAAAGCTCCGCGGTGGCAAGGCTCCGGGGGTGGATGAGATTCGCCCGGAGTTCCTTAGGGCTCTGGATGTTGTAGGGTTGTGTTGGCTTACGCGACTCTGCAATATCGCGTGGACATCGGGGGCAGTTCCCTTGGATTGGCAGACTGGGGTGGTGGTTCCCCTATTCAAAAAGGGGGACCGTAGGGTGTGTTCCAACTATAGGGGGATCACACTCTTAAGCCTCCCTGGTAAGGTCTATTCAGGGGTTCTGGAGAGGAGGGTCCGTCGGATAGTCGAACCTCGGATTCAGGAGGAGCAGTGTGGTTTTCGTGCTGGTCGTGGAACACTGGACCAGCTCTACACCCTCAGCAGGGTCCTGGAGGGTGCGTGGGAGTTTGCCCAACCAGTTTACATGTGCTTTGTGGACTTGGAGAAGGCATTCGACCGCGTCCCTCGGGGGGTTCTGTGGGGGGTACTCCGGGAGTATGGGGTACCAGGCCCTTTGATATGGGCTGTTAGGTCCCTGTACGACCGGTGTCAGAGCTTGGTCCGCATTGCCGGCAGTAAGTCAGGCTCGTTTCCGGTGAGAGTTGGACTCCGCCAAGGTTGCCCTTTGTCACCGATTCTGTTCATAACTTTTATGGACAGAATTTCTAGGCGCAGCCAAGGTGTTGAGAGGATCCGTTTTGGTGGCCTTAGAATCGCTTCTCTGTTTTTTGCAGATGATGTGGTCCTATTGGCTTCATCAGTTCGTGATTTACAACTTTCACTGGAGCGGTTTGCAGCCGAGTGTGATGCGGCCGGGATGAGGATCAGTTCCTCCAAATCCGAGGCCATGGTCTTGAGCCGGAAAAGGGTAGCATGCCCTCTCCGGGTCGGGGAGGAGGTCCTGCCCCAAGTGGAGGAGTTTAAGTATCTCGGGATCTTGTTCACGAATGAGGGAAAACTGGAGCGTGAGATCGATAGGCGGATAGGTGCAGCGTCCGCAGTGAAGCGGGCGCTGTACCGGTCTGTCGTGGTGAAGAGAGAGCTGAGTCAAAAGGCAAAGCTCTCAATTTACCGATCGATCTACGTTCCCACCCTCATCTATGGTCATGAGCTTTGGGTTATGACCGAAAGAAAGATCTCGGATACAAGCGGCTGAAATGAGTTTTCTCCGCAGGGTGTCTGGACTCTCCCTTAGAGATAGGGTGAGAAGCTCAGTCATCCGGGAGGGACTCGGAGTAGAGCCGCTGCTTCTCCACATCGAGAGGAGCCAGTTGAGGTGGCTCGGGCATCTGGTTAGGATGCCTCCTGGACGCCTCCCTGGTGAGGTGTTCCGGGCATGTCCCACCGGGAGGAGACCCAGAGGAAGACCCAGGACACGCTGGAGGGACTATGTTTCTCGGCTGGCCTGGGAACGCCTTGGGATTCCCCCAGAGGAGCTGCTCCAAGTGGCTGGGGAGAGGGAAGTCTGGGCCTCCCTACTTAGGCTGCTACCCCCGCGACCCGACCCCGGATAAGCGGAAGAAAATGGATGGATGGATGGATGATATATGTATATATACATGAATATATATATGTATATNGGACTCCCTTGTTCTACTGGGGGACTTCAACGCTCACGTGGGCAATGACAGTGAGACCTGGAGGGGTGTGGTTGGGAGGAACGGCCCCCCTGATCTGAACCAGAGTGGTGTTCTGTTATTGGACTTCTGTGCTCGTCATGGATTGTCCATAACGAACACCATGTTTAAGCATAAGGGTGTCCATATGTGCTCTTGGCACCAGGACACCCTAGGTCGCAGTTCGATGATCGACTTTGTTGTCGTCTCATCTGATCTGCGGCCGCATGTCTTGGACACTCGGGTGAAGAGAGGGGCGGAGCTGTCAACTGACCACTACCTGGTGGTGAGTTGGCTGCTCCGATGGTGGGGGAGGATGCCGGTCAGACCTGGCAGACCCAAACGTATTGTGAGGGTCTGCTGGGAACGTCTGGCAGAGTCTCCCGTAAGACGGAGCTTTAACTCCCACCTCCGGGAGAGCTTTGAACACGTTCCGAGGGAGGCGGGGGACATGGAGTCCGAGTGGGCCGTGTTCCGCGCCTCTATTGTCGAGGTAGCTTATCGGAGCTGTGGCCGCAAGGTTGTTGGTGCCTGTCGTGGTGGCAACCCTCGAACCCGGTGGTGGACACCGGCAGTGAGGGATGCTGTCAGGCTGAAGAAGGAGTCCTATTGGGCCTTTTTGGCTTGTGGGACCCCGGAAGCAGCTGATAGGTACCGGCAGTCCAAGCGGCATGCGGCTCGGGTGGTTGCTGAGGCAAAAACTCGGGCGTGGGAGGAGTTCGGAGAGGCCATGGAGAATGACTTCCGTACGGCTTCGAGGCGATTCTGGTCCACCATCCGGCGTCTCAGGGGGGGAAAGAGGTACGCGACCAACACCATTTATGGTGGGGGTGGCGTGCTGCTGACCTCAACTCGGGATGTTGTGAGTCGGTGGGCGGAATACTTCGAAGACCTCCTCAATCCTACTGGCACGTCTTCCACTGAGGAAGCGGAGCCTGGGGACTTTGGGTCGGGTTCTCCGATCTCTGGTGCTGAGGTCGCCGAGGTGGTTAAAAAGCTCAGCGGTGGCAAGGCTCCGGGGGTGGATGAGATTCGCCCGGAGTTCCTTAGGGCTCTGGATGTTGTAGGGTTGTGTTGGCTTACGCGACTCTGCAATATCGCGTGGACATCGGGGGCAGTTCCCTTGGATTGGCAGACTGGGGTGGTGGTTCCCCTATTCAAAAAGGGGGACCGTAGGGTGTGTTCCAACTATAGGGGGATCACACTCTTAAGCCTCCCTGGTAAGGTCTATTCAGGGGTTCTGGAGAGGAGGGTCCGTCGGATAGTCGAACCTCGGATTCAGGAGGAGCAGTGTGGTTTTCGTGCTGGTCGTGGAACACTGGACCAGCTCTACACCCTCAGCAGGGTCCTGGAGGGTGCGTGGGAGTTTGCCCAACCAGTTTACATGTGCTTTGTGGACTTGGAGAAGGCATTCGACCGCGTCCCTCGGGGGGTTCTGTGGGGGGTACTCCGGGAGTATGGGGTACCAGGCCCTTTGATATGGGCTGTTAGGTCCCTGTACGACCGGTGTCAGAGCTTGGTCCGCATTGCCGGCAGTAAGTCAGGCTCGTTTCCGGTGAGAGTTGGACTCCGCCAAGGTTGCCCTTTGTCACCGATTCTGTTCATAACTTTTATGGACAGAATTTCTAGGCGCAGCCAAGGTGTTGAGAGGATCCGTTTTGGTGACCTTAGAATCGCTTCTCTGTTTTTTGCAGATGATGTGGTCCTACTGGCTTCATCAGTTCGTGATTTACAACTTTCACTGGAGCGGTTTGCAGCCGAGTGTGATGCGGCCGGGATGAGGATCAGTTCCTCCAAATCCGAGGCCATGGTCTTGAGCCGGAAAAGGGTAGCATGCCCTCTCTGGGTCGGGGAGGAGGTCCTGCCCCAAGTGGAGGAGTTTAAGTATCTCGGGATCTTGTTCACGAATGAGGGAAAACTGGAGCGTGAGATCGATAGGCGGATAGGTGCAGCGTCCGCAGTGAAGCGGGCGCTGTACCGGTCTGTCGTGGTGAAGAGAGAGCTGAGTCAAAAGGCAAAGCTCTCAATTTACCGATCGATCTACGTTCCCACCCTCATCTATGGTCATGAGCTTTGGGTTATGACCGAAAGAACAAGATCTCGGATACAAGCGGCTGAAATGAGTTTTCTCCGCAGGGTGGCTGGACTCTCCCTTAGAGATAGGGTGAGAAGCTCAGTCATCCGGGAGGGACTCGGAGTAGAGCCGCTGCTTCTCCACATCGAGAGGAGCCAGTTGAGGTGGCTCGGGCATCTGGTTAGGATGCCTCCTGGCCCACCGGGAGGAGACCGGTAAGCGGAAGAAAATGGATGGACTTTACTAATTAGCTTTTCTATGTATGTGATTGTTCCTATAAAGTGTCCTGAGACAACTTTGTTGTGATTTGGCACTATATAAATAAACTGAATTGAATTGAATTGGTGAAATAGTGCTGGCTGTCTCACCACCACCACCTGCTGTAGATGAATTGCCCCTTGGAGACCTGATAAAGTTGAACTTGAAAAAAAAATGCTAATGATACAGTTTTGTCTCTGTTGTTAGACCCCTCAAAGCATCATGGATCAGCTCTGCAGGAGTTTGTGGACTAGTTTGACAGCTCTTGTCTGGAGATGAACATCAATAAGACCAATGATATGGTGGCGACTGTTTCCTATCAGCAAAGGGCGCTGGCCACAGCAGTCACCATATATATATATATATATCCATAGAGAGCTTGTTGAGCTTGTGGAGGAGTACAAATATCTGGATACTATCTTTGACAATCTGCTTAAATTCTCTGCCAACACAGAGGATATCATCAGAAAGTGTCACCAGAGGCAGTATCTCCTTAAAAAGCCCAACTCCTTTGGAGTAAGTAAGATCATTCTCCGGACATTTTACTACTCCTTCATCGAGAGCATGATCACCTTTTCCATAACCTGCTGGTTTAATTCTACCAGCCTCCAGAACTGAATCCGCCCGCAGAAGACTGTCACTGGACCCCGTCTGTTGTCTATGAACACTTAAAGGTGGGGAGACATGATTTTTTTTTTACTATTCATCAAATTGCTCAAAATATATATATTTTATCTTTTAAATATGTTCGTTTTTGCAACAAAATAATAAATCACTTTCATTTTGCTTTAAAAGTGATTTTGAACTTCAAGCCGTGTTTAATCTTGGGGAATCCAATTACACGCGAACACACCATCTGTGACGTAGTGTGAGGCAGAGCTCTGGGCTTGTCACAGTACGCGGGTGTGAGCAGCTCGACATGAAGGTAAGTCTGATACAGCATCAGACCTAAATTAGATCCTGTTGTTTCTTGTTCCATCACCCAAACTATTTTCTGCTTCCCAAAATGAAGACAAATAGCTCAAATCTTCACATAGATTGCTAAATTTGTCGGGTTTTAAATTGTCCGCTATTAAAGAGACCAGAGCCCTCTGCCTCACACTACATCACAGATGGTGCGTTTGTAATCGGATTTCCCATGATTAAACACGGCTTGAAGTTCAAAATCACTTTAAAAGCAAAATTAAAGTGATCTATCATTTTGTTTGCAAAAACGAACCTATTTAAATGATAAAATATATATATATTTTGAGCAATTTTATGCATTGTAAAAAAAAATCATGTCACCCCACCTTTAACATGCAGGTTAGCGAACTAGATCATAAAGGACCCTTCACATGTCATCGTCTCATCATTTGAGTGGCTTCCGTCAGGTCGCTGGCTCTGCTGCCCTGCCTGCAGGATACAGAGGAGAAGAGCTACCTTTGTGCCCAGGGCTGTCCAGCTCTTAAACAAATAGTCCTGTTTTTTAATATACATACATACACATACAGTACAGATACGCATCCCCTCTACATACACATATACATCCTCACCCTATATGCCCACCCCTCATACACATACACACATACATCACCCCATTCCACAGGACTCTAGTTGCAAAAAAGGACTTATTTACATCATTGCCCATTTGCACCTTGTTAATGCATATTGGACTTTCTTCTATTTTGCATTTTTATTTTGTATTATTTTATGTAGGCTCTATTAATACTATTAATCTATTTTCATGTCAATATAAAGTTTTCACTGAGGCTTACACTCATTCTGCCTGTCTTATTAGGAATGCTGTCAGGGAGCGATAGACAGGTGTAACTGCGGTGACCCTAAAGAGGCACAACTTTAACATTTCCTTATATTTCTTTAATGCTCTTTAGTTAATATCTGTAAGTGTAGGCATTTTGTCAGCTTAGATTACTTTCAGAAAAATAATTTTAAACTACAAAAATACAGAGTTCCTTTGAAATGGCTACAGATCTCCAGGTATTTTCCACACTGTCAGTTAACAGAAGATACATTTATGATGTAATTTTGTTTCTTAAGCACGCAGAGACAACCACATCAATCACATTCAAAGTTTTAAAAAAATCTTTAAATGAAGTGTTTATTTAGAGCATTTTTGAGAACAAGAATCTTTTGAGAAACAACTATACCAAGAAATTGTAACAGTCTACAGCAGTTTGCCACAGTCATATCTTTGTGTATGTTTTTCTGTTTTACACGTTGCGTGCTCTTTTCAGTTGAAGTAAAAAGATTACAAAACCAGGGAGGGAGACAAACAACAGTTATGGTTGTAGGTTACATGAATAATAAAAGCAGGTCCAGCCAACTAGGATACGTTGGGCTGTATGTGACTGTTCAAAACATGTTCTGAAAAGATTTAATTTGCATTTAATGAAGTCTGTAAGCAGCTTAGTGTCCTTTGTAATTACTAACAGAGCACATTTTGTTTCCCGTCTTCATTTCTTTTGGCTCTAAATCCTCTTTTAGCATTCCCAGATATGTGTTATTGAGAGGAAGTAGCCAAGGCCACTAAAACCTCAATCATTCAGAGAGGAGGGAAATACAAGTTTAATAGCGACTTCTCCTTTGTCGAGTCCCACTGGTTCATTGATGTAGGCCGGCAGGGTGAATTGACCGAGGACACACATGTCATCTCTTGGGTCTCTACCACCCTTTCACTGCCTCCTTCCATTCCCTTGTTCCCTCTTCTCCCTGCCTTGTTAAAAGGAGGTATGGTGGCATTTGTTTGATTAACTTGTCTGACAAAAGTGACAGCTGCTCATGGGCGTATGTGGATGAGTGGCCCAGCGCCGCTCCCTCTTTGTACATCTGTCAGAGCCGGAGCAGGGCGAGCAGGGTGAAAAGAGACAAATTGGAGCCAAAAAGAAGGCCATTCACCTTCCCCAGGCTCCCCTCTGCTGCTACACCCCTGTATCCCATTCAGGTGCTCGGTGGGGCCCTCAAGTGCTTGCTGGCTTATTCCATTTTTACTCCCCCTATAGAGCTCCCTGAGCCCACAAGTGTTTTAGCCCTCTTTTTCTTTCCTCAATCCACCCTAAGCGGCTCTTTGTGAGTAGAATGGCTCACTTTTCTCAGGGTCTGGAGCCGGCAGATTTTTTTCTTGTTTTATTGTCTACCACAGAGCTTTTCTCTAGCTCATTGTATGTTTACTCAATGACTGGTTGCTGACCGTAATTCCAACTGTTTAGTTCCTCACAACATGGCCCCTCAACCCCTCCACCCATTGCCCCAAAGACACAGCCATTCATTCTCCAGGGCACAGTGTTTTTGTAAAGTTGCTCCCTGTTAAGTCTTTCTTGTCTGTTGAGCTGACACTTGTGGCTAGAGGGAGATGGGAGTTTTGAAAGAGACCCAGACTGCAGTCCCGAAATGAAAGTTGGACCTGAGATAAACATTTACCTTTCTTCTGTGATGCTACGCCTCAGGTTGCCTGCAACACTCATTCCTCCATGCTCCTTTAGCTGGCTGCACAAATGCAATGCCCATTGAGCCCGTTGTGTTGTTGCCCCAGCTGGGCTCAGACGGTGGTCAGTTGTCAGCACAGTTTGCCTTTTATATCAGCAGCATAATCAACACGTTTAGAGAATTGTTACGAAGCTGGGCTAAAAGATTTACAATAGTTACAATTTGACTTTCTACTGTTTTCTCTGTTAACATTATGACTGAGTGAAAACAGAGAAATGTTCAGAAAGAGATGCAGTAAGCTTAAGTGTCCTGGACAATATTACTCCGTTTGGTAAGCATACAGTTCTTATATTTCACATTGTTTGTAAAAGTCAGAGAGACATGTAATAATACATAAACATACAGAATAGTTCATACAGTTTTTTTATTTAAATAATGTAGATGTAATGTTTTAAACCATTAAGCTGTAGAGATTCCACTACTGTCTAAATCCGGGGTGCCCAGACTTTTTCAGCATGCAGCTACTTTTAAAATGACCAAGTCAAAGTGGTATACCTACTACTGTATAAGGCCCTGTTTACACGAGAACAACGTCTGGAAATGACAGTGATTTTTCTATGTTTATTGGGGGTAATAAACAAAAAATGAGCAGGTTTAGATGAAAAACACTGTAGTTTCCATGTCAGTTGGGTTGTCAGATAATAAATGAACTATAGTACTGTGGCTTTAAATTACAGTATTTTGACCTAAACTGTCATATGTGCTGAGTAAAGATATTCTAAGATGAGGTGTGTGCTGTGTTTGTTGAACATGTGCACAGAAAAAAAAAAGGGGGGGGGTGCATAAGACATTTATCTGGCAACACTGATTATTTCCAGGCTCAGCTGCATTAATTCCGCATGCAGCGTCTGCATGATCAGTTACATCCAAATTGATGAATAAAATAATATTTCTTTGCACCCTGGATTTTGTTTGTTTTGCTCCTACATGCTGAAAAGCACAATGGCTCTAAGGTGTAAATGAACAACATTTGAAAAAACACAACAAAAGCACAACATTTGAAAAAACAGAACTATGCCAAAGCGAAAGTGGCTGGAATCACGTTTGAAAAAAACGAAATTACCTTTGGGAAAAAAACAAAAAACAGAATGACATTTGAAAAAAGGGAATTACATTAAGGCAAACAGGAAGTTTTAATTTATTTATTTTTATCTATTCATATTTATTTATTTTTTATTTTTTATTTTTTATCTATTTATCTGTCAGAGACCTCAAGGAAAACCCTACTGTTAAGGTGTGATTTGTCAATTTACATGTATGTGTTACCTCAGCTTGCAGTTTACATAGGTTGGTGCATGACTCCTAAGACTGTTATAACTCCACGCGCACACAGTCTGTTCATAGAATTGATAAAGCCCTCTGGATAGAGGTCAAAACGTCTTCTGTAACAAATAAAGTCCAGTTGATCTTGTATTGAACGCCTTTTTTGAAATTTTATCTATTTATTTATTAACAGCATAAAACCGAATAACAGAACAATATATAGTTCACACACAGTGATGTCAGTAACTTTGTAACGCGTTACTCCAGTCGGACATTACCCACAGTTATTCAGTACAATCAGAACCGCTTCCCTGTTTCTGCACTTATTGATTCCGGTGCAGAACAAAATTTAATTAGCCAAGATTTGATCAGGGATCTATCCCTTCCTGTCCTTAAAATTGACCCCGTGTCCATTGCTGGGGTTACTGGGGAGACGTTAACACAGATTCGATTTAAGACCACTAACCTACACTTAATCACGTCAGGAAATCATCATGAAGAGGTTAGTTTTTTTGTATTTGACTCCCCAAACACGCAATTAATCCTTGGTTTCCCATGGTTAGGGGGGGTTACTGTAAGAGTAGCACTCTCTGCAGCTCCAAGATGGCCGCCAATCACCCTCAGCTGACGGTCATCCACCGGATGAGCTACAATCCTATTTAAGGCTGCAGTCGAGTTCTACTCTTCGCTGGAGCATTGATTCTTATTTATGGTATTTATGCTTCTAGCCAGTCTTGTGTTTAATACAAAGATATTTACCTTGTTCTTCTGTGCCTACAGTCATCACGTCTGTTTTTGGATCCTGCTCTTCATTCCTCGTGCCGTGCCCTCCAGCCACTTGCCTGCCTTCTCTGCCTTCTGGAATCGCTACTGGAGTTATTGGATGTTCATGGAACCCATCTCCCTTCATCATCTGTAAGAACAAACAAACATTTGAGACCAACATTCACAACAGCCCATGGGCCTACTCCTTCTGACGTTCTGCTCCCTCCTCCAGGGATTCCTGATGAATCACGTTGTACCTTTGAAACTAAACCACTGTAAATAATAAACACTGTTCTTTTGTACTCTCGTGCCCTGTGTCATTCTGGGTCTCGTTACAAACTGGGTTACTTAGAAACCATTACACAATCAATGAAGCCAAGGTAACATTCTAGCCAACTACAGTTCGAGGGGGGCGGGTCACTGACTTAAGGCGCAAACTAGCTGTTTTCAAACAGAAACAGCCACGCTCACCATTGTCCGTGTATCATGGATATTCAGACTTTTTTTCAAAAAACCAAGAGGACTACGAATGACACTGACAGTGGAATAAATGAGAGCAGACAGGAAGCGGCACCATCCATTTTAGTTGGAAACGTAAGCACTGAAGTCAACTGACTTTTTTTTAAAGCTAGAAATGAGGAGGAAGATTTTGAGCTAACCAACAACGTTAGCTTGGAAGCGTTGCCTTCTACAAATGAGGTTCAACCTGAGCTAACAATGGCAGCTAACTTTACTGAAGAAACTTCTACAGTAGAAGATCTAACAAAAAAAGGTAATGCTTCAAGTACCAAGAGTCTGAGCTGGTGAGGGTGCTGGACTTTGAGGACTTGGTTTGTGACTTTGCAAATAAAAAGATCAGAAATAACTTCTAAAGGTAAGAACCACTGTGCTTTCTGTGAAATGAGTAGTCCAATATAAACTTATGGCTGTGCAGATAATAAATGTACAGTATTTTGTTTATTTGATATACTGTCTGAATAACATTAAAGCCCAACACCCACCATGTTTTCAAATTGCATCGCCATTAATATTTATTAGTTTATTTAAAAATAATACAGGAGCGTTTACTTATATTGTGGAGAAATAACACTAAATGTGTTATTTCATGATTTATAGCAGATTTTAGCATGCAGCTCCGGGAAAATCTGCCCCTCTCCATATATGGGCATTCACAAGGGCATTCACGTCACCAAAGTGACGCCTTGGAGTTACAGGCGAGCAGAGGAAAAGAAAAAGGAAGCATTTTTAAATATTCCCTAAAGCTGCCTGTTGATTAATCCTGCTGTCGCTCACTCATATTCTGAGCGAGCATCCACTTAGACATACTAGTTTAATTCGTTTGATCGCGACAAATTCATTCATTTCCGCATCGACTTTTTATTCTCTCCCCCCGTGACCAGAAAGGCAGCCAGCCGCTCAGCTGAGCTCTGCACGCGCGCGTGCTTCCCGACCCGTGCGCAACAAGGCTGACGAGAGATAAGAGCAGATACATACACTCGAGGGAGCAAATTACACCGGCACGAGGAACTTCAAAGGTGACCAGCGGAACGAGGAGCCAGAGACCGCGCGGCTCGCGGCTCGCTCCTCAGGGGCAGAATGAATGAGAGCAGCAAAAGGTCCGCAGCGGTGTTATAAAATAAATAATAAATAAAATCAGAGCGCTGGTCCATATACACACAAATGGAAATGGAAATATGCAGGAAATATGCAGTTTTAACTACCACTCTCTCTCATAAACCTCCATGGAAACTCACTCCTACCTTCTGCCTTCTGGGTGGAGATCGATGTATTAAAAGGCATGACCCTTCGGGACTCTTCGGCCAGGTTTCCGGATTCATTCGGGAGTGGTGTTTTTTTTTTTTTTTAACCCTCGCCTGGCCCAAATGCAAAAATGAAAATAGACCTAATAATAAATTACAGTAATTGTACAATATGGTGAATTGTTAGTGTCATGGTGGGTGTTGTCCTTTAATCTTGCATAACTGTGTTGTGATGCTGAGAGTTAGTGCTGCAACAGGTTTTTGCAGAGTGTGAAGTTGCCCAGATCACTTGATGACTGTTCTAATGCAACCTACACTCAGATGTGTTATGTGATGGAATTGTTATATCGTCAGCTCAGCTAGCATGAATGTTCACTTCAGTCACAGTGTTCAGCCTGACACTAGTGCTTATATTTATCACTGTATGTTTATGTTTGACTTTTAATTGAATGAACACAGCACTACAGGTTGGGTTGTCTTGTTCTTTTTTTGTTTTTTTGTTTAGATTTTGTGATTTTATTGAAATTGTTTCTTCACAGCACTGTATTAGGAGTGGTCACAGAGCCGCTGTTCAATTTGAAGCAAATAAAATGTTTGTTGAAAAAAATATGCCCCCTTGAAAAAATAGAATGCCACCCCTTTGAATTGTTTCTGCAACTGGGTCTGCTTCCAACCTAGAGAATGCACCAGAAATGCCCCTGATGTTTCCTAACATGGGAACCATAAATTAGTAAAGTTCTCTATCTAAGGAATCCAGCACACAAGTTCAATCTTGGCTATGTTGCAGTCTCTCATCCCGAGCAAGCACAATGGTAACAGTTTAAATTAAAAACTCACTTTTAAAAGGAAGAAACCTCCAGCAGAACTAGGCTCAGGACAAGCAGGACAAGGAGCGGCTGCAACGTGAGAACGTGGGGGTGTTCCTTTTGGTTTGGCAGACTTCCGATTATTTGGTGATAAAGAGCCCAGTCCCCCTCCAAAAACAGGAAGAGAGATCTGATTCAGCTCTGATTTGTTTTCATCCACAGCGGTCTGAACACAGTTGCTATACTGTGAAGGTGTGAAGTTTGTGGTTGTATGAGGGCATCTGATGTAGCCCCCCTGTCGTTAGACTCTGTCAGCTTGCCTCCCTGAGGTGCAGACATGTCACGTGTTTGTCTGGTTAGTGTATTGATTGCCCCATCGTTCACAATGGAGCGATGGCTTGAGCACGTGACCCTCCTCACCTGTCTCCATGAGAGGTGTGGGGGGTGCTCGCAAACGCCTCTGTGTCTGCTTACTGCAGATGAATCAGAGGCACCCTGCTGGGGTTTATTGATTAGGCTAATACCCCGTGGGCCGTGAGGGAGGGGGGGGGGAAAGGCCCCCTCCCTTTATGACGGCTTGCAGGCCAGAGGGACCTGTTTTGCTGAAGATATTTGTGTGTTGTTGTTTTTTTGAGAGTCAATAAAACAGAGAGGAGCTGTTTCATGAGCTTTATTCGTGCTTATGTGTAATGACGTACATGACTCTATGTCACTCACAGCAGAGAAAGCATGATTTGTGCATGCTGTAAATATACCAGCTTTTTGTACTATGTTACAAGTAAAGTCTGGACATGAAGGGATCATTCCCAGTACCACATGGACGGGTGATCATGTAATATGGAAACGTGGACCTGGTTCATCAGGCACGTTTTTGTCTAGTGTCCCGATTCGCAGAGAAGGCCCTGTTTGGGCGCCTGGCGGGGAACAAACCTGTTTTTGCTCCATGCGTGCTCGGTACGAGGCTGGCCCGGCGGGGGTCTCTGCCGAGGCTCTTCCTCGTATGCTGGCTGCTTCTACGGTGGGGCACGCATTGCCGAGTGGTGCTGAGACTGCGCAGGTCTGCTTCCAGCAGACTCCCTTGGGAGGGCAAAGCTTCTTCGGGGAATGCCCACCCGGAGAGCTTCCACCTGTCTGCGTCTTTGGTCCAACTTGGTCTGAATTTGCTCCAAAGCTTTACCAAACAATCCCGTCAGCTCTATCGAGTGGTGGAGAAAAGGCACCTTTTGTCCCTCCGGGAGATCCGATAAAGTCATCCAGAGATGGCGCATTGCGATGACCACTTCCGCCATTCCCTTGCCCTGTGCAACAGCAGCTGTCCCCATCATACAGAGCACAAAGTCTGTTGCTCTGCGGGCTTCTTCCAGCAAGTCGGCGGCCGCCTGCTTGTCCGTTGTTACCTGGAGTTGTTGTAGTTTTTCGGCCAGGTAAGCCTGCATTAACGCGGACGCGTTCATGGCATGTGCCGTGAGTCCCTGAGCCCCTATAGCACTTCTTGAGTAGAAACGCTGAAGCTTGACAAGCCTTGCTGGGAAGAGTTGGTTTGTTTTGTTCCTGATGACTTAGGAGCCAGGTGAGACACTAGGGTGTCCTCAATCTGAGGCACGTTAGCTATTCCCACCTTATCCATCCCGTCTACGTCGAGGAACTGTGAGAGGGGAAGGAGCATAGGGGCTCTTGATTGAGTCCAGGTGCGAGTTAGTTCTGTGAGGAAGTCCGGGAACACGGGCATCCTTTGCCTCGTGGCGGCCTGCTGCTTCGAGTAAAAATAGTTTCCTGCCAGCCTCGTGACCTGTTGGCGAGGCGGAGGTTCGGGCCATGGGATGTGCAACGCGTCCGCTGCTCTGTGGCACAAGTCAAACAGAGCAGGGATGGAAAAGTCGGTTTTGGGAGCACAGGTACCGGGGTCTGGGAGAGATCTTCACCCTGATCCTCCAGTTCCACGTCTGCCTCCTCCGTTGAAAATTCGCCCGAGGCTGAAATTGAGATCTCGTCCTCGTTCATCATGCCGCGGGTGTCGAACTCGACTGTTAGGTCCACCATAGGAGCCAGCTCGTCAGGGCTGTCACCCCATTCGACACGTATGCTGTCATGTAGAACCATGTTCTCTAGCATGGAGTGAGGGGCTCCGTGGTGTCTGCGTCCGCTGGTGTTGCTGAGTTGTCCATGGCTTTGGTGACGAGGTCAACCCGATGCCGCAGCACCGCATCCATCAGGAGGTTGCAATGTGGGCAAAAGTCGGGCGTATCCAGTGCTATTTTTGCATGAAGCATTCCCAGGCAGACTGGACAGGCCTCGTAGGTGTCCGTTGCTGAGAGGGAGAAACCACATCCACTGGGACAGGCGTGCGAAGTTGGGCTTGCCGTCCCGTTGGTTTTCCTTAGAAGTCTCGCCTTTCGCTTTCCTTTCTCCGGAGGCATGTCCGAGATGAGACGGGCTAGTCCTTCCAAAATCTTTTCTATTTTTCTTGAAATGTCTCCTCCGTCGCGTCGCTTTCGCTGGCTAGCTCGCTAGGAGTTAGCAAAATAGTTTTTTTCTTGTGGCGTAGTTAACGCCGGCGAGCGAAGCAATCTGGAGAGAGAGGAGAAGAAAATACTTCGGGGTTAAGAGAAATGTGCCGGACTAGCTTTCGCTAGTCCAGTAGTACGCAGGAATAATTCTCTGTGCGCTCTGTGCAGGGAGCAAGCTCACCTCAAGTTGAGTGATGAAGCAACAGAGAAGTCCCGCGAAGAGGTAGTTCAGGTTTAGTGAGGTGAAGGGCAAAAAAGAGAAAGATGAGGGGCGCAAGCCGCTTAAGTACCCAGAGGGCGGGGCCTCTGGCGCGGCGGTGACGTCCCTAGCCGTAAAGGCGTGAGTATCCACCTTATTCCTATGCCCCATGACGCTTTGCGCGAAATGTGCACACGACTTCCGGTTGACCGGAAACACCGTTTGTTTACATGCGAGTAATACAGTTGAAGACAGTCCAAACTTTGTTGTTTTAGTTCATTAAAAATGTGGGAACACCACTCGTTTTGTTAAAAGAGGAGGGACAAATAAAAAGAAATTACAGATGTTACCTGATCGCGCAGACATAATTTAAAAATACATAAATAGCGAACGCGTTTGCTCCGGCCTCTCGGCTAAGGTTTGTTAGCAGCTATCTCGGCTAAAAATACCGGTCGCGTCTGAGATCTATCGTTTTAAGACAGTAAATCTTCCAAAACTCTCATTAATAAACCCTCCCCGAATAAAAAGATGTTACCTGATCGCGCAGACATAATTTAAAAATACATAAATACAGTAGCGAACGCGTTTGCTCCGGCCTCTCGGCTAAGGTTTGTTAGCAGCTATCTCGGCTAAAAATACCGGTCGCGTCTGAGATCTATCGTTTTAAGACAGTAAATCTTCCAAAACTCTCATTAATAAACCCTCCCCGAATAAAAAGATGTTACCTGATCGCGCAGACATAATTTAAAAATACATAAATAGCGAACGCGTTTGCTCCGGCCTCTCGGCTAACGTTTGTTAGCAGCTATCTCGGCTAAAAGTCACGGTGTTCTGTAACACCGGTCGCGCCTGACATATATCATTTTAAGACAGTAAATCATCCAAAACTCTCATTAATAAACCCTCCCCGAATAAAAAGATGTTACCTGATCGCGCAGACATAATTTAAAAATACATAAATAGCGAACGCGTTTGCTCCGGCCTCTCGGCTAACGTTTGTTAGCAGCTATCTCGGCTAAAAGTCACGGTGTTCTGTAACACCGGTCGCGCCTGACATATATCATTTTAAGACAGTAAATCATCCAAAACTCTCATTAATAAACCCTCCCTGAATAAAAAGAAATTACAGATGTTACCTGATCGCGCAGACACAGCCATAGAGTAGGATGCAGGAACACTCTTTCTTTGTTTTGGGTCCGTGTTGAAAACACTGTTGTTTTAGCCAAAGATTTAGCTTGGTCCGGTTGTTGGTGCAGCCGCGAACAGCACAGCAGGTACCTGAACCCCGGTAGGACATTTCAGTAAACGTTCCGTTTAAACAAAAGCTGTGTTTGCTCCGATAAAATGAATGAAAATAACTTTCAAAAACACCCGCGATCCATACTCCGCCTATGGAATACAGGCACTTCCGGTGTCGGACAGGAAGTACAATGCACATTCGCTTCTACAGTGACACCCTCAGGAATATTGTGGATATTCCTTCAGGTAATCGCGCGGGGGCACAATTCCCATAGCAAGTATGTTGCACCGAGAGACCAGACTGAAAGGGAACCCAAGTCGACCCTAACTATAGAATTTAACAAAAAGGAAAGTCTTGAGCCTAGTTTTAAAACTGGATTATGTGTCAGCCTCATGGACAGAGATTGGAAGTTGGTACCACAAGAGAGGAGCCTGATAACTACAAGCTCTTCCTCCCATTCTGTTTTTGGAAACTCTGGGAACCACAAGTAAACCTGCAGCCTGAGAGCGAAGTGCTCTGTTAGGAAAATAGGGAACAATAATGCCCCCTTTCCCACCGGTCGGCGCGGGTCGGATATGACGCAATATGTGCGTCGCAGACACCCACTTTACGCCATCTCCACCGGATATTCCGAGCTGAGCCGCACCAGATTTCTGGTCTCATTTCTTTAGGGTGATGACTCGCGCTCACCCGCGCCGGAAGGAGAATTCTGTGTGGACTCGAGCTGTTTTCACGGAAGCCAGGGAGCGAACACTGAAGGACTTTACATGATAAACACGGTAAAACAATTATTTGTTTTTAAAATTATAGCAAAGATGGGTCTTCAGCTGAACGTGTCCTTAATAAAATCACGTACTGCTCAAAACTGCAGCATTTTAAAAAGTAGGATCGCCACGAGCAACGCGCGCGGGCGGCTTAAAATGTAGCTCAATGAACGGATATAAAAATATATTTCATAGCTGACTTTATAGCACGAGGGTTCCTGAGCTGAACCGCTCTTTAATAATGTCACGTAGTGGTCAAATCTGCTGCATTTAAAGTAGGTTCGCTTTGACTTCTTCCAAACCTGTGCGTGCACTACGAAAATAAATTATAAAAATCGAATATAAATTCAAATAACTCCAACAGGTTACAGTCAGTACATGAACATCTTGTGATTACACTGTGTTAGTTTGACAAATATCAGCGGTGTGGTATTTGAGGTATTTTATGATATGTGTTACAAAGTACTAGGGAGAAAAAAATAGAAGCTAGCTTGACACATTTATGTCTATAAAAATTTGAATATTAATTCAAATAACTCCAACAGGTTATAGTCAGTACATGAACATCTTGTGATTACACTGTGTTAGTTTAACAAATATCAGCAGTGTGGTATTTGAGGTATTTTATGATATGTGTTACAAAGTACTAGGGATAAAAAAATAGAAGCTAGCTTGACACATTTATGTCTATAAAAAATAGAATATTAATTCAAATAACTCCAACAGGTTATAGTTAGTACATGAACATCTTGTGATTGCACAGTGTTAGTTTGACAAATATCAGCGGTGTAGTATTTGAGGTATTTTATGATATGTGTTACAAAGTACTAGGGAGAAAAAATAGAAGCTAGCTTGACACATTTATGTCTATAAAAATAGAATATTAATTCAAATAACTCCAACAGGTTATAGTCAGTACATGAACATCTTGTGATTACACTGTGTTAGTTTGAAAAATATCAGCGGTGTGGTATTTGAGGTATTTTATGATATGTGTTACAATAATAATAATAATAATAATTTCACATTTTGTCATCTGTGTATGTTTCCCATACTTGACAGACGAAACTGGTCTTCTGCCTTTAACCCAACCACCACCAGGTGGTGCAGCGAGCAGCATAATCGCGCTCGGGGAGCTGGAGAATTAGATGTGCACTCATAGACACCCCAAGGTGTGTAGTGGCTGGGGCCGGGGTGCGAACCCGCGTCCTTCGGGTCCCAAATCAAAAGCCTTGCCACTACACCATCTTGGCTCCAAAGTACTAGGGAGAAAACAATAGAAGCTAGCTTGATACATTTATGTCTATAAAAATAGAATATTAATTCAAATAACTCCAACAGGTTATAGTTAGTGAGGTATTTTATGATATGTGCTACAAAGTACTAGGGAGAAAAAAATAGAAGCTAGCTTGACACATTTATGTCTATAAAAAATAGAATATTAATTCAAATAACTCGAACAGGTTATAGTCAGTACATGAACATCTTGTGATTACACAGTGTTAGTTTGAAAAATATCAGCAGTGTGGTATTTGAGGTATTTTATGACATGTGTTACAACGTACTAGGGAGAAAACAATAGAAGCTAGCTTGAAACATTTATGTCTATTAAAATAGAATATTAATTCAAATAACTCCAACAGGTTATAGTTAGTACATGAACACATGAACATCTTGTGATTACATAGTGTTAGTTTGAAAAATATCAGCGGTGTGGTATTTGAGGTATTTTATGATATGTGTTACAAAGTACTAGGGAGAAAACAATAGAAGCTAGCTTGACACATTTATGTCTATAAAAAATAGAATATTAATTCAAATAACTCCAACAGGTTATAGTTAGTACATGAACATCCTGTGATTACATTCTGTTAGTGAAAAAAAAGCCAGTTTCTGGACTAAATTAACAACATTTTTCTTTTACAGTCAACAGAAGAAAATCACCAGAATTCAACAACCTGTGTCGTCTTCTGGAGGGAGCCGTGAGACCCCAGATGGAAATTTGTTACTTCTGTACATTTGTCACTTCAAACTTTTCCTATTAAACGTTATATTTTCTTAAGTGGTGTCCTTGAACATTCAATTTCCTAAACTTATTTTACAATGTGAAGTGTGTATAGTGTTTAAATCCATACTGGAAGTTACGAGAATTTTCCATTTGAATTTGACCTTTAAAGAATCATAAGAAAAAGATTATTAGAATCTGCTCAACTGTTATTACATCATAAATTATTTATTTGGTTCTTCTAGGATGAAGTCAGACAAAAACAGTCAAAAAATTCAAAGTGACCAAAGTCCTTTGGACAGTTTAAAGTTAAAGTTCACAGACCATCCATCCATCCATCCACCCATCATCCATCATCATCTGCGCCCAGCAGCAACTTTACCAGGGAGACACTGGCAGTTTCAAAGATCACAGTGTGATGTTTTAAATCAATCAACTTTATTTATAAAGCACATTTTAAAAACCACAGGGTCAACCAAAGTGCTGTACAATAACATAAAAGACAACTTAATTAAAAACTATAAAAAGCATATAAAAATAAATAAATACATATACCAGTCTTACTGCAGGTGTGTTAACATGCCATAAAAGATAAGATCACGTGTTAAAAGCCAAAGAATAAATGTGTGTTTTTAAAAAAGATTTAAAAACAGGAAGAGATGAGGCCTCTCTGACACTGAACGGTTCCACAGCCTGGGAGCAACAACGCCAAACGCTCCGTCACCTTTGAGCTTCAACCTAGTTTTGGGGACTGTCAGCAGCAACTGCTCTGCTGATCTGAGATCGGGGAGGGCAGGAAGGTTGAAGCAGCTCAGACAAATATGGTTTTGTAGCTTTATCAAGCACCTTGTGCATAACTAAATAATAAAAATGGAAACATCATGTTGGTGTTTCTTACATTTGGCATTTTTTCCTCTTAGCATGTGCCTTCTGCATTCCCGCAGACGGTAGCTGAGAGATGCCTGTCCTTTAGGACGGATGTTCTCACTTGTACTTGCCTCTTTTCCACCGCTCGGCTCGGCTCGGGTCGGCTCGGCTCAGGATCGGCTCAGTTCGGGTCGGGTCACATCTATGTTCTGTTTCCACAGCTTTTTTGTACCCCTTCTGTGGGCGGGGTCCAGAATCCTACTCGTCTTACCACATGGTGGCAGTAGTGTTCCCTCAAGCTATTTACTAGTAGCCACCACTAGAAGAAGAACACAATAAAGGCTTTGACAGAATGTTGTGAAAGAGATGTCATGCTATAATGAGTACCTCATGAGCTGTAATCTTTAAACCCAATTCATAATCCTACCTTGTTGCCTTCTTTAAACCCATGTATTTTCCAATTTAGTATTTTTACAATAAAGATGTATTAAAGCATATTTTATTATTTAGTTATGCACAAGGTGCTTGATAAAGTTGCAAAACCATATTTATCTGAGCTGCTTCAACCTTCCTGCCCTCCCCGTTCTCAGATCAGCTGAGCAGTTGCTGCTGACAGTCCTCAAAACTTTTTAAATCTTATTTAAAAACACACATTTATTCCTTGGCTTTTAACACGTGATCTTATCTTTTATGGCATGTTAACACACCTGCAGTAAGACTGGTATATGTATTTATTTTTGTATGCTTTTTATAGTTTTTAATTAACTTGTCTTTTATGTTATTGTACAGCACTTTGGTTGACCCTGTGGTTTTTAAAATGTGCTTTATAAATAAAGTTGATTTAAAACATCACACTGTGATCTTTGAAACTGCCAGAGTTTCCCTGGTAAAGTTGCTGCTGGGTGGTAGATGGTAGATGGATGGTCTGTGAATTCTTTAACTTTAAACTGTCCAAAGGACTTTGGCCACTTTTAATTTTTGACTTTTTTTGTATGACTTCATCCTAGAACCAAATAATTTATAACGTAATAACAGTTGAGCAGATTCTAATAATCTTTATCTTATGATTCTTTAAAGGTCAAATGCAAATGGAAAGTTCTCTTAACTTCCAGTATGGATTTAAACACAATACACACTTCACATTATAAAATAAGTTTAGGAAATTGAATGTTCGAGGACACCACTTAAGAAAATATAACGTTTAATAGGAAAAGTTTGAAGTGACAAACAGAAGTAACAAATTTCCATCTGGTGTCTCACGTCTTCCTCCAGAAGATGACACAGGTTGTTGAATTCTGGTGATTTTCTTCTGTTGACTGTAAAAGAAAAATGTGATTAATTTAGTCCAGAAACTGTTTTTTTTTTTTAAACAACACAGTGTGATCACAACATGTTCATATACTAAATGTATCCTGTTGGAGTTATTTGAAATAAAATTCAATGTGTTATAGACATAAATGTGTCAAGCAACCTCCATTAATTGTCTCCCTTGTACTTTGTATCACATATCATCAATTATATCAAAAACCACATAGCTGATATTTTTCAAAAAAATATAGTGTGATCACAACATGTTCATATACTAAATGTATCCTGTTGGAGTTATTTGAAATAAAATTCAATGTGTTATAGACATAAATGTGTCAAGCTACCTCCATTAATTTTCTCCCTTGTACTTTGTATCACATATTATCAATTCTATCAAAAACCACATAGCTGATATTTTTCAAAAAAATATAGTGTGATCACAACATGTTCATATACTAAATGTATCCTGTTGGAGTTATTTGAAATAAAATTCGAATTTTTATAATTTATTTTCGTTGTGCAAGCACAGTTTTGGAAGAAGTCAAAGCGAAACTACTTTAAATGCAGCAGATTTGACCACTACGTGACAATATTAAAGCGTGGTTGAGCTCAGGAACCCTCGTACTATAAAGTCAGCTATGAAATATATTTTATATCTGTTCATTGAGCTACATTTAAAGACATAAAGCCGCCCGCGCGCCGCGTGTTGCTCGTGGCGAACCTGCTTTTTAAAATCCTGCAGTTTTGAGCAATACGTGATTTTATTAAGGACACGTTCAGCTGAAGACCCATCTTTGCTATAAATTTTTTTTTTTAAATTGTTTTTACCGTGTTATTCATGTAAAGTCCTGCCGTGATCACTTCCCTCGCTTCCGTGAAAACTGCTCGAGTCTCCTCCTTCCTACTTCCGGAGCGGGTGAGCTCGCCTCGGCACCCCTCTGAAACCAGCCCAAAAATCTCAAGAAATCTGGCGCGGAGCAGCACGGAATATCCGGTGGGAAAGGATGAAAGGGGGTCTCTGCGACGCACATATGACGTAACATCCGACCCGAGCCGACCGGTGGAAAAGGGGCTAGGTCGATTTTGTCGTACCTCGCGGACCAAAAACACCTGCCTGTCGTAGGTCCGCGTTTCTGACATAGGTCGCGGCTATACCGCTAACGGAGCGCCGCACACATATTTAATGGCATGAGACTGAACAAGCAGACATACTAAGGCCATAAACACGCACAGAACTGCACAGTAAATGAATACTGTACTGTACAATAAATAAAAAATATAATGTCTTACTTTGAGCCGGTGTCCCCCGACTGCCAGGCGGACATTTGCGGCGAGCTCCCGGCCGCAGATGGCCCCTCCGCGGCATGTCGGCTCGGTGTCTTCGCCTGTGTTAGCTGCTCTGTTAGCTGCTGTCGTTAGCATGTCGGGCGGCGTTGTGGCCGCCGATCGCGGGGCGATCCGCGGCTGCTCCTCCGGACCTGAGACGTCCACAGAGTTGACCGAGTGTTTCCAGCTAATTTATCCGTATGAGGCAACCCTGATCGGGCACACGGAGCCAGCTGACAGTAGCCTCTGGAGCTCCATTGACCGCAGTACTGTTGTAAAATGGCGACCGGAAGTGGCGACCGGAAACGACCGGAAGTTGCGTAAATACGATAAATTTCTAATCAAAACGTAAAATTAATAATTATACTTTATTTATAAAGCCATTTAAAACAACCACAGCTGCAACAAAGTGCTATACACATGAAATTAATAACTTTTAAACACACACAAAAAAAATAATAATAAATTTTTTTTTTTAATCATATTTTTATTAAATATGATAAAATCGTAAGTCTGAGTTGCCGTAGGTCGCAGGTGTCGTACCTCGAGGGTTTCCTGTATATATATATATATATATATATA